>JALIGW010000002.1:42216219-42223719 GCA_023053685.1 Diadophis punctatus similis | reverse complement strand
ATCGGAGGAATTCGCACCCGTGGCCATTTTGAAACCTAACTGACAGCTGGCGAGGCCGTGCTCCATCTTCACTGCCGGAGGGCCTTTGGTTCTGCGCACGCGCAGCTCGCATCGCCCGGACAGCGACGTCACTTCGGGAGAGCCTCGCAGCCGCTGTGGTTTCTTCGCCGCCAGAGGCCTTCTGAGCCACCAGACAGCCGACGGTGACGTGCTGCCTCTTCGCTGCCGGCGGGCCGTTTGATCCGCGCAAGCGCGATTGGCCCCGCCCAGACAGCCGCATCATCTCGGGGAAGCCCCGGAGTTCCGGGGAGTGCCTGGCCGCCTGAGTACGTCAAGAAGCCACGCAGGCGCACCGAGGCTTCGCTGTTTCGGCCGTCTCCGCCCGCCCGGTTCAGGGGAAGCCCCGAGTGCACCGGACGATTTTCCCTCGGGCACATCAGACAGGACAGTCTGGAGACACCGTGCATCAGCTGAGCAGCTACTGCGCCTCCTGTCTCAGCCCCGGGGTTCTTGGCCTGCGTCCCACTGCCTATTCTCCTGTGCCATGGCAGATAAGCAGGCCAAAGTTGGGAAGAGCCGGTCCAAGTCAACTAGGGACGGCTCTGAGAAGGAGGGATGGAATAAGACCTCCACTGACCCCTCCCCTGGACATCATGACCGCTCTCCAGTCAGATCTTCAGCAGAGCAATCCAGGGGCTCCTCCCATTCCAGAGGTTCAGAGGAGCATCAGCGGCCTAGGAAGCCCGTAAAAGCAGCACCCCCTAAGCAGCAAGCCCCAGCTTCACAGGCTCCAGGGCCTCAGCTGGCCAGGGACAGTCAGGCTCCACCTCCACCCAGGTCAAGGCAGTCATCAGGGGCACTCTCTCTAGACAACCCCAACCTGCGCCTGGGGGGAGGGTGACATCTGGGAGGACCCCGGCACGCCTAGGGATTCTACCCCAGCCAGGCCAGCACCTTCTGCGGCGGCCCAATTCAACAGTCCAGAGGTGCAGGCCATGATCGCTCCGGCCATCGAGAAGGGCATTGCTGCAGGCCTCAAATGGGCCACACCGTCTGCCTCCACTTCAGGGGCCGGCAAGCAGTCGTCCACCCCCAGGCTGGTGGCAGATGCGGAGGACATATCACAGTTAGGGTCCTCGGATTCCACGGACAAGGAAGACCAGGTCCCGGAACTCGATCTGTCCTCGGATGAGGACGTGGCCTCTGAAGCCCCGGTTTCCACGGGTCTGTTCAACCCTGGGTTGTTCAAGTCGCTGCTTCACAAAGCGAAGGCAGCGGCTAAGATTACTGACCCGAAGCAACCGGAAGGGGAAGAGGAGGTGGACCCGTTGTTTGAGGAGACCACTTCACAGACAGAGGTGATCCCGGCACCAAAGTTGTTTGTGGAGTCTGTCCTCAAACAATGGCAGTCCCCTCAGGCCGGCGCGTTACCGTCTACCCTGGATAAACGGTATTTTAATGTGGCACAAGCACTGGTGCAACATTTACCGATACCGCCAGTGGATCCGGCCATCAAGGCCTTGTACACCACGGCCCAGATGCCCGGGGACTCGGAGGAGCTCCTTCGCCCGGAGGACCGTAGGACGGAACTGGCCCTACAACGTGCCCACCAGGCGGCGGCTTGGGCTCTTAAAGCCGCTTCAACGGCTTCGTTTTTCTGCCGTACTTCCATCCGATGGCTCAACCTACTTCAGGACCACCTCCCCCCATCGGATATGCGTGCCCGGCAGGATATAAACAAATTGATGGTGGTGTCACAATTTACATCTGACGCCACCCTCCAGGCCACCCGCTTTGCGGCCCGGGCGATGGGTTCGACAATCATCGCTCGATGCATGCACTGGCTCCGGAGCTGGCCGGCGGACACTCGCCACAAATGGCGGCTGGCCATCGCACCGGTTAAAGGTCAGTCCCTTTTCAGGGACGCCTTGGACCCATATCTAGTGGAGTCCAAGGATAAGAGAAAAATCCTGCCCAACTGCACGCGCAAAGGGCAGAACAAGACCTCCACTTCTACAGCGGCCACCACCCCGTCATTTCCACGACGGCTGTACCGGGCCCCCAATTATAATCAAGGGAGAGGTCAATACGGCGGGAGGCAGAACCAGGGCCAAGACAGGCGCAAGGATAACACCAAGCGGCCTTTTCGGAGGGCAGGTGGTCGCCCTTACCGCCGCTACAAGTAGATGAACCCAGTCCTCCCATTGGGAGTCGTCTGCGCTTCTTCGCCAGGCGATGGGAGGACACTACCACCGATGCTTGGGTTCGTGAGACCGTAACATCTGGTCTCGCCCTGGATTTCATCTCCACCCCCCCGGGATTCTTCCTGAGGTGCCCCCAGTCCTCAAATCCCCGGCAACGGTCACTCATGTTGACCGCCATCCAGCACCTTCTAGACATTGATGCCATCAAGCGGGTGCTGGAGGACCAGTGGGGTCAGGGCTTCTATTCCATATTGTTTCTCGTGGAAAAGTCCTCAGGAGGGTGGAGAGCTGTCCTAAACCTTAAGCGTCTCAATAAACATCTGAAATACAAGAAATTTAAAATGCACACGTTGCAGTCCATTCTTGGAGGGATCTGGGAGGGTGATCTCATGGCATCTATTGACCTCACTGAGGCTTACCTACATATCCCGATCCGGCCCTAGCATCAGCAGTTCCTTAGATTTTGTTATAAGGATGTCCATTACCAGTATACCGCCCTGCCGTTCGGGCTGCCTTCCACCCCGAGGGTCTTCACCAAGGTCTTGGCGGCACTCGCAGCCGACCTTCGGTCTCGACCAGTGAGGATCCAGTGTTACTTGGATGACATCCTCATCCAATCATCCACTCGAGCACGGGCGGAGGAGGACATCCAGGTTACCCTGGAGGCTCTCAGGGGCCATGGGTTTTCGGTTAACTTCGAGAAGAGTCAGTTGACGCCCACGACTAGGATCAACCATTTGGGATCAATCATTGACTCTCTGGAGTGCAGGGTCTATCTATCCCAGGAGCGTCAGGATGGGCTCTGTAACCTGGTCCACCAGGTCCTTTGCCAGCAGCGGATTCCCCTGAACTTACTGTCCTCCCTCCTGGGAAAGATGGTGTCCGCGATTCACATCACGCCCTGGGCCCAATTGCACTCCAGGGACCTACAATGGTTTATGTTGCCTTTTCAGCGCAAGCACTTGAGCAACTCGTCAGTCAAGGTCAGGCTCCCGGCGTCCGTCCACCGATCGCTCCATTGGTGGTGCTCCCTGGCGATCGAGAAAGGGGGTCCCTTCCTGGAACTTCCAAGGATCACGATTACTACCGATGCCAGCCTTCTGGGATGGGGCGCACACACACCGGCGGGGGTAGCGCAGGGCACCTGGTCCAAGGCAGAGTCCTCTCTCACCATCAACCACCTGGAGTTGAAGGCGATCTTCTTGGCCCTACAACATTTTCAGCGAGATCTGGCAGGTCAGAATGTCCTGATTCTGACCGACAATATCACGGCGAAGGCCCATGTCAACCGGCAGGGTGGCACAGTCTCCTGACACCTGATGGCGGAGGCCAAGGCACTTGGCCTCTGGGCAGAGAGTCATCTCCTTTCCATTCGGGCGGAGCACATTTCGGGGGTGTCCAACCGCACAGCGGATTGGCTCAGTCGCAACAAGGTGGACCCCGTGGAGTGGAGCCTCCACGACGACTTGTTCCACGAGCTCACGAAGCAGTTCGGCCATCCAATCATCGACCTATTCGCCACGCCACAGAATGCGAAACTACCCCGTTACATCTGTCGATACCGGTCTTACGGAGCAGAAGGGATAGACGCCCTACGGTGCCCGTGGCCCGAGGGGCTGCTTTATGCCTTCCCTCCTCTGCCCCTGATACCGCGGGTAATTCACAGGATCCTGAGAGAGGGGGCGGAGGTGATCCTGCTGGCGCCCCACTGGCCGAGACGACCTTGGTTTGCGGACCTCAGGTCGCTCTCCGTCAGGCTGCCCTGGCGGATTCCGCCGACAGAGTCGTCGCTCTCACAGGGGTCAGTCCGACACCCGGACCCACGTTGGTACCAACTGACCGCCTGGCACTTGAGCGGCGCACCCTACAACGCCAGGGGGTCCCGGAGAACATAATACAAACACTTTTGTTCTCCCGCCGGGCATCGACCTCCTGCATCTATGCTTCCACTTGAAAGACCTTCTGTGTTTGGTGCGCAGATGCCGATGTTTGCCCGTTGGACCTCACGATAATTGACATACTGCGTTTCCTACAAGCCGGACTGGAAAAGGGACTGGCACCTAACACTCTGCGCCGACAAATGGCGGCGCTGTCCACGGTGCTATCTTGTCCAGCCACCGGCCAACCTTCTACGCATCCGCTAGTACAGCGTTTTCTCAGAGCGGCGTCCAACATCTCTCCACCGGTGGTTCATCGCTACCCGACGTGGGACTTGCAGAAAGTCCTGCTGTCGCTTTCCGGGGAGCCGTATGAACCATTATCCACGACTTTCTTACGATTGCTAACCTTAAAGGTCGCATTTCTGGTCGCAATCACCTCAGCTCGCCGCATTTCCGAGTTGGCGGCGCTTTCGGTCCGGCCGGACCTCTGTCGGTTCTATCCGGACAGGGTCGCTCTGCGTCTAGATCCGACATTCTCCCCGAAGGTCAACACTTATTTCCATAGGGCGCAGGAACTGGTTCTTCCGGCCTTTGCCGACTCCCAGTCGCCCAATCAACTCGGGGTGTCACTTGACGTCCGACGGGTGGTCGAAGTCTACAGAGATCGTACCGCCCCATTCCGTAGGTCCGAGGCGCTGTTCGTGAGCTTTCAGACAGCGTCGTTGGGTAGGAAGGCCTCATCAGCGGTCATCGGCCGCTGGATTCGAGCGGTTATTGCTTTTGCATATGACCAGCAGGAGCTTCCTCGGCCGTTGAGAGTGACGGCACATTCCACGCGCAGTGCAGCCACCACAGCAGCGTGGACCACTAATGCATCCATCGAGGAAGTCTGTCGCGCGGCGACATGGTCCTCGTACGTGCCATTTGTCCGACATTATAAGCTTGACTCTTATGCGGCTAGGGATGCGGACTTTGGCCGGAGGGTGTTGCATAGCATGGTGGCAACACCGAGCCTGGAGGAGCTTCCTTAGTTCCCTCCCAATGGGATTTCTGCTTTGGCATGTCCCAATCTTGGAGGCTAGCTCCGCCCACTATGGAGAAAGGGCGTTGTTCCTTACCTGAACGCCCCTTCTCGTAGGGCGGAGCTAGCCTCCAAGTCCCGCCCTACGAGAGGTTTGCGTGGACGTTATCGTTTCCTGCAGTTAATAAAGTTTCGGTTGGGTATTGACACTTTGGGTCTGACTTCGTCCTTCGTCTCAAGAGGGGGTGTACAAGGGGTGCACAGTTTTTATAAAGTCAGACTCAGTCCTGATTGGCTGATGGATTGTATCATCCCAATCTTGGAGGCTAGCTCCGCCCTATGAGAAGGGGCGTTCAGGTAAGGAACAACGCCCTTTCTCAGACCCTGGAAGTTAGTTTTAATGTGTACATTTGAGTCAGGGGAACGGAAATGTGATTAAAGGAGGGACACAACTGTGTACCAATCAATTGGTAGCTTTATCTACGAAACTACTTGGTGTGTTTTAGATTTCTGATTTTTTAAAAGCTCAACATTATGCAGACAAATGCCACTGACTAGATCTCCCCACTTTACATATATAGTAGTAGCAATTCTCAACCTTTTCATAGCCCAAATTGTGTAGAATTGTGCAATAAGAACAATGACGGACAGGTCACACTGTAATATCATTATAGAGGATGGTGCTAATATTTTCAGACCCATTTTCTTCTCTTTTAAGAAAAGAAAAAAAATCACCTCAATTTTTTGGCAGTGTGGGGAAATTCAAGGTGTGTGTGTGTGTGTGTGTGTGTGTGTGTGTGTGTGTGTGTGTGTGTAAAAATTACTCTTTAAACTTCCAAATGGAAAAATATATAAATAAATCCACAAGGTCCAAAGGGAATGGTGGGAATAGTCTGAGGTTTGCAGGCCATAATTTGCTCATCCTGGAACTATAATCTCTTCAGCGTTTGAGATACTGTGTCTGATCCTCTATTTCCTCTTCCACTGCTTTGCATGAAAATGACCTTAGACCTTTTATGTGTTCAGTTAGGGCAGGGGAAAAAAATAAAATGGAACTTGGAAAAAAGTGTAGAAAATTTGGAGAAACAGGATTCTAGACAAGGAAAGTCTACATTTTCATCTAATTCTAAGAACAATGACATTGTTATTGTTTTTTTAGACTCTTTACATTTATGTGAGTTTTGAAGTTAAAGACAAGTGTAAAAATAGAGAATAGAGTAAGTGCATATCTAAAATTAAAACATATTGCTTTAGGTATTCTTCTTAGAAATGTTGTAGCAAAGTGCACAGAACAGTTGAAATGGATATTGTTTAAATTTTAATCTCATGTTGAAGAATAATATTGTTTTAAAAATTTAAGGCAATTCCTTTTATTCCTTTACCCTCCTTAAACTTCCATTTTAAAGCTACTGTCACCATTAACAAAAGGGGGAAAAATTATCTGGCAGTTATTAACAATATTTCTGTTGAAAAGAAAAACTTTTGGGAACGTTCAGCGATAAATGATTCTCTATTTCTGACTGAATACACTACTCTTTCTAAATCTTTGTTTCTTTGTATAAAGTTAGGGGATACTAAAGTATTATCTTGTTTTCAGACAAGATAATACTTTTAGAAGACATTGTTGAAGTCATGTTGGTGCAAATGAATTCTAAGTTTTACTGTTATTATCCATAACCTGGTAAAGTAAATGCAAGGCATAGAAGAATATCTGCCTCTTTAAAAGCCTGCCACGTTTGACCATAGACATTCATTACAACAGACCAGTAGTGGGTTCTAAAACCCTTTACTACTGGTTCACGTGCATGCTCATGTGCGCACACAACACTTCTGCGCATGCGCAGAAGTGTCCCGGGTGGGTGGGTGGAGCCTTCCCGGTGCCCACGCTACCGGTTCTAAGAACTGGTCCGAACCGGGAGCAACCCACCGCTGCAACAGACCATTGAAAATGAAATATGTGCTGGAAGAATAATGTATGTTTCTAACATTGATAAGGCTATAAAAAAGCATAATGGAACAAAAATATTTTATTTGTTTATTCTAGAAAAAAAATTGAGATCTACCTGGTTAATTATTAATTAATATCCATATGACGTTAATAATTTTTAAAACCTCAATTGTAGTTTCTAAAACTACTCTATACTTGCAGAATTATTTTGGATTTGGACAGCACATACATATAATCAAATTGAATCAACTTTGTTAATCCAAAGCCTGAATAAATTTCATTTAATAATGCTTAAGTGTTTGAAAATAAAATAGTTTCGGTTTTCTGGACTTTAATATTCCATTATAGTTTGATATAATATACTTGAAATATGTTTTTGTTTGTTCACTCAGTTCAGCAAAAGATCACTTTTTTTTCACTGGACTATATCTTTAGTTGTTCTATATC
>JALIGW010000002.1:42113719-42211219 GCA_023053685.1 Diadophis punctatus similis | reverse complement strand
ATCATAAATATGAATCAGTTGCAAACATCTGAATTTTGATCATGTTACCATGAGGATGCTGCAATAGTCGTAAGTGTGAAAAAGTCATCAATCACTTTTTCAGTGCCATTCCATTGCAACTTTGAATGGTCATTAAATAAACTGTTGCAAGTCGAGCACTACCTGTACAAGTTCCTTTCAGCTTCAAATGCAACAAATTTGTATCTCATATACTGTATATCAGTGGTGGCCAACCTTAAGCATACCATGCACCAATTTTTTCACAGACGAGTTCAGATGCGCCATACAACTCAAGCACGTTTTTTACCTTCTTACTTTCACGTTTGGGGTTGTAAAATAGGGATAGGGGTAGGATCTGCTTTGCTTAAGGGAGGAAAAGGAATAACTCAATCACGCAATTCAATTTTCTTTTGCACTGTAATGGATAACAGGAATTTAAGCATAGGAAAGTATAAAACTAAAAAATAGTGAAAAAGAACAAATAGATCACAAGTACATACGTTGTATCACACAGAATATCAATTATGTGGAATTTGAATTCTATGTTTGCGTCAAGAAAAAGTAGCTCTTCTTTGACAAACGTAATATATATTTAATCTTGAATCTGTGTTTCAATCACTCTCAATACAAAAACCACGCTAGTACACTCAATAAAACACTGCTTCAAACTCCACGCCACGATGGCTCAAACAGAACTGACTGACCATATCGAACGCTCGCCGCTCGTTCGCACGTGACTTCAAACACATGATGTGTTGCTAGTGCGCAGTGTTTGCAATCTTTTGAGCAGGAACGCGCAATGGCAACACCGATAAAAATATTCATATGTTTGTAAACCCGCCTAAAGTAACATCTCACAAGTTCCATTCTAAGTTTCAGACACCGAGAAGTTGAACATTACCGAAGGCTGTATGAATTGAACTGAGATCACTTTGGTGTTGAAAATATTAAGATGGATTCAGTTATGACACCTATTTTAAAAAAATAAGTAGGCGCAAGGATGCAATGCGCCACTTGTAATCATCCAATGCGCCATGTTTGGTGTATGCACCACGGTTTGGCCACCCCTGCATGTATATTCTCTTCATCACTCTCAGCAATAAAAACAGTATAAGTGACTTTGGATCAAGGATTTTCTCTCAGGCAAACCTATCTCATATTCTTCTATGGATAAAATAAAGGAGAACCCCATTTAAAGCACCTCAGCTCCTTGATGTAGCAAGGATAGATCATCATCATCATCATCATCATCATCATCATCATCATCATCATCATCATCATCATCATCATCATCTGTACTACATTAACTTATATCACTTTTTCACCATGCTTTCCAAACCACCCTCAATTGTTTCTCTATATTTCTAACCATAACAAGGTGAAGAAGTTCCATAACACTATTTTAAATATTTATTGGGAGTATTTATTAACATTCAATCCCAGAAATTTATATTCTATACTTCCTACTGGTAATGCTGGGTCCCAGTATCCATGGGATCAATGTGCCTTGTTATAATGGTGCATTAAATGTCTTGTCAACTATCTTTCTATGCTATCTATGAAAGAAAATATGTTACTTCAGATAATCCAGACATGTTTGTATATCAAGCTGCAGTTAAATTTTAATTCTAGAAACATAGGATTCTATTGCTTGTTTCACTCATTATATTCCAGAAATCTAACATAGAGATACAAAAGTAAAAAAAAAGTTGAATAAAAATATTTATTAAGCTCTACAGCTAAGCCTTAGAATCATTTTCCCTTCATGTAATGCTAGTGTAGTCTGGCCCATTATGTTGGTAATATTTAGGCTTGTAGTAGAGTGGATCTTTCCCTTCAACATTTGGCAGGGATCTATATGAATTACCTGATCTAGATACAGTAAACAATAGCAATGGATGAAAGGTTAATGGTTGACTCAAAGTATTATATAAATCCAAAAGTTGGAAGAAGTAGCTAGAATTTTGTTTTTCCCAGTCAGTATTTAGCTGGAGGTCCTGAGAACATCAAGAATTTTAGGAGACTATTCCCTGATTTGTTGCTCTTTGTAAATCTTCTGACAGAAAGTCCTGGAAAGATTGACAGCAGTTGGGGAAATCTGGCAGAGAAAGCAGAATCAGCAGCAGTAGAGATGCTTTGTTTATATCTATGCTGCTTTGCCCAATTATGTAATTTTATCTATGCCCATATTTTCCATCTATAACTCTGTGCCTATTTGTGGATTAATTATTGTTAGCACTTGAAGGTTGTTGATTTTTTTTTAAAAAAACATGTCTTTTATTCACTATTATTCCACTATTTATTCACTGTTATTGTTGGGATTGTCCTGGAGTCTGCTTTGAGACTGCTTTGAGACTATTATCCTGGTTAAAAGAAGAAACTGGAGCTCTTTGTCCAAAGGAAGATCTCCAATTTTATCCCATTGAGATTCCAGACAAACAACAGGAGGTATGGTATCTCCCCATTCATGAGGAGGTCTTAGTAGCTTAACTAGTTACCTTGGATGAAATTAAGTGTTTTTTCCAATGAGACCAGTGAATCAGGGCAACCTTGTCTACCCAAATATGGGACGGAGCATACTGCTTCCACTTTCTTCTGAAATTCTTCCACCCAGGAACACTTCATTCATATACCCATAGGAATTCATATACAGGAAATGGGAAGGTGGAAATCCAAAAAAAGGGTATGTCAGATTTATGCAGGGTAATTATAGATTTAGTTATATGTAAATTAATCTGAACAATCATTTCATACTAATATAGTTCATTTACACCCTGCAGAATTTTGGGCTACTTTGGGGAGAAATCCACTGCAATACAAATTCTATTTTTAAACTACTCTTGGTTTGCTTTAACCACAGCATTTCCCCTACATTTTGAGAGACCTATACTGTTTAATAGTCTCAGGTCTGTGCAGAGGTAATAGGAATTGAATAGCTATGAAGAGATTTTTCATCACAGGAGAGAAGTAAAAGGACTCCTAATATGTAATTTATCCTAATATTTTCCTTTCCGTGCCTGAATGCCCAGTATGTATAACAGTTATTACAAACCAAGCTGGATCTATTTCTTCTATCCTGAAGTATTATAGTGTGTGTGTGTGTGTGTGTGTGTGTGTGTGTGTGTGTGTGTGTGTGTGTGTGTGTGTGTGTGTATTCTTCACATTAATGAAGAATTTAATTTTAAGAATAATTTATGATAGATAAGCAATAGTACTGGAAAGATTTCATGATGAATAAATGGTGTACCACTTTTGACATCAAGGGATACAGTTAAGGCAAAGTGCCCACCACCTGCAGTGAAATCTACATACCTCCTGAGAATGGCAGAGATGTTCGGCAAAGTAAGCTGTCATTTTCAATGAGCATCAATAAATGACCCCACAGCATCAGCTAAATATTCTTTCTAAGGCTACAAAATTTCTGACAGGGAGCCATAATATAGATACCTCCCAACTGGCTTCCAGAGTTATTTGCAAATGTATCTCAGCGATGAACATAGATATCAGATCTTTCAGGTAAGCTGCTGTGAAGTGCTTGGGACCTCAAATAAAACAAAATTTCCCCCAAGTTTTGAAACAAAACCAACAAATGAAATAAACAAAAGTCGCATAGTCCATATTCTGAAATCAGATGCTCCAAACATTCCTGCATTATTACTGATGACAGGCAAAATTGCTCAGGAAAACTAGCTATTTCCTGCCATCTTCAGTTAGCAATTGAAAGGAAATGCATCAAACTCCTGCTACAGTGTTTAGATTTGTTTTTGTTATCTGGGGGCACCTGTGTTTGCCTCAAAGGTCTTAGCCAGGGGAAGAACAATAGTCAGCCAGACCGAAGAATCAGTATATATTGGTGACAGACCTTGTGGTCAGAAAAGAAAAAGGAACTGCGTATATTAAATGCATAACATTTAAGAAGAACAAGAAGATGTGGGGGGGCCCGTGCTCTGGAACCAACTTCCCCCAGAGACCCGAACCATCCCCACTCTGCTGGCCTTCCGAAAAGCCATCAAGACATGGCTCTTCCTGCAGGCGGGGAGAGGAGACTAATTCCAATCTGAGCTCCCCCCCGGTATGACTGATGGTGAATATTTTTAACGTTTTGTACATTTTTAATTGCCATTTTAAATTTCTGTTTATTATTAGTGTTCTCGTAAAATTTGTTGTACGCCGCCCTGAGTCCCTCGGGAGTAGGGCGGCATAGAAGAACCAATAATAAATAATAAATAAATAAATAAATAAGATAAATTTTCATGGTGGCCATTTAAATTCAGCTTCAGCTATCCATGTCCTGCCTGATGCTACAGCTAAGTGGAGGTAGTACTGCCTTGCACAGTGGATCTCTACTGAAATGATTGTTAGTAATATGTATCTAAAGGGCAGATCACTTTTTCATGTTTACTACCCTTCCAGGATTTTTGCTAAGCTATTCTCCTAACAAACATTTCCTAGCAAACTTTTATTGATAAATATTTTATTTGTTACATTTATTGTATATCCTACACTTTTCCTATGGATTGGCATAAGCAGTATACCTTTCTCCAGCTTTATTCCCAAATAACAATTTTGTGATGTATATTGAACAAGAAATACTCTTGGTCCAAAATCACCCAGGGAGATTGCATGTCTGAAAGGAAGCTTGGACATGTGTTCTTTCAAATATCATAAATTTTGATTAACTAATACTCAAGTTATGTGGGATCAGCTTATGTTTATGTAGTGTCTCAGATTTAGTTAAAAATATGGTGCTTATAAGGAATGCCCAAGCTTCCAAACATAACACTGTTTGCAAATCTTTAAAACAGCAACATTTTTCTGGGGATCGAATTGTGTGGAGGCCAGTTGTACAATTCCTAGAAAAAAAATGAATCTCAGCTCTTGAAAAGTTGGAAGGGATTTCAAGAGAGTAAGTTGTTTACTATTCCACACATTGAAAGCAATGTGCCAGAAGTGAGAGGGGGTCAGGCAAAGAAGAGATTGCCTACAAAAAATTACTTGCTTCCTCCCACATCACATCACATCACATCACAGAGCAAAGAGATGAGAGAGAAAGTGGTTTAAGTAGAATAAGCTGTTGGGTAGAGTGCCTGTAGCTCTCAGTTCCAGGCTGTTAGCATGATTGCATTGCTTTCAATGAGTACAGGTAAGCAAACACTTGACCATTACAATAGCAATAGCTCTTAGACTTATATACTGCCACAGAGTGTTTTACAGCCCTC
Organism: Diadophis punctatus similis; assembly: GCA_023053685.1. Taxonomy (NCBI): domain Eukaryota; kingdom Metazoa; phylum Chordata; class Lepidosauria; order Squamata; family Dipsadidae; genus Diadophis; species Diadophis punctatus. The sequence continues at coordinate 42,206,000 of JALIGW010000002.1, read as the reverse complement.
TCTAAGAGGTTTACAGTGTCAACATATTGCCCCCAACAATCTGGGTCCTAATTTTACCGACCTCGGAAAGATGGAAGGCTGAGTCAACCTTGAGCTGGTGAGACTTGAACGGCAGCCAGCAGTCACCAGAAGTAGTCTGCAATACTACATTCTAACCACTGCGCCATCATGGTTCTTACATTACAATGAATAGTGGAGTGGTTAGAAAGCAAACCAAAGCTGAAGGTGTGAAATTGAGTGGTATAGTTTCTATCCTGAGGGAAAAACACAGGCACAGCCATGAAATATATGACTTAGCTACTTTATTTAGAGATGGAGTTATCAGTCCCAATCAGGGTTTTTAAGTGACGGCTACCTCTAATAATTATTTGTGTAGAACATTTGTTTTTTTTCTAAATGGAAAGGAACCTCTCATTCCTACAGAGTTTGAGTCATTTTTGGGAGATTTAAAGCTGAGTTGGCCAAATGTATAGAGATAACCACATTTCATGCATTTTCAACATAGCATGAATGTGTCTGAAATATGGGAAAACGCCTTGCTCCAGGCCATGGTACAAATTACACCATTGCACCAAAGGGCTGTTTTGATGAATGTGTTTGATTTACTCAGGATAAATCAAGGTTCCATTTTTGTATCATAGAACATGTAATATTTTAACATTCTGATTGCTTGCCCTTTTCACACCTTCTTTTTAAGCATCATGATACAAAATTGAAACCACAAGTTTCTCACTATTCTCGGTCCCTTTAGACAGCGCTGATAAACGCCCAAGAACCTTTGCTTAAAATAGTCTCTTTTATTGCTGAAAGAATGCCTGCTGATAGTGGCTTGCACACAGTTCACAGATAATATGCCTATAATCTATAAATAAACCCCCAAAACTTTACCCTCAGACTGTCCACTGTTGACCTCACCCGATTCCTAAGAGGTCAGTAAGGGGCGTGCATAAGTGCACCAGCGTGCCTACCATCCCTGTCCTAATGTTCCCTCTTATCAGTACCCATCTTATGTATATAAACAATATTATATCTATGTATATTACCAACATGTACTTGACAAAAAAATAATAATAATCTGTTCATGAAGAGAGAACTATGCCCAATTTGCTATCAATGTAACCTTAACAAAGTGGCATAAAACAAAGAGATTTTAATGCAGTGTTCTGCCTAATATACATGTACTTGAAAGAATCTGCATTACCTCCAGTTTAGAGTGGTAACATACAAAATTTTGAAATTCTTCTCCAGGAGAATTTGGTGGATGATTTTCCTGAATTTTCCTATCAAAGGAGAAATTTCCCACTATTTTTCAAAAAGAATGCATATTCGTTGTAGCCACCTTGTATTTCTATGTGAAAGTATTAGGGAAGTTAACATTTTTTCCATGCTCCTCAACAATCTGATAAGAGACAGCTTACTAATGGGGAAAAAATATAGGCCCACAGATCAGGTAGCAGTTAACTGTTGTAGCCATACCCTGTCTTCACAACACCTGAGCTATTTTTTGTGCAAGAATAAAGAGATGGGTGGTGAAGATATATTGCAAAGCATGCTATCCTCAATACAGGATGCACATAACATATGCTATGAGTAAATGTTATGGAATGATACAATATCTCTGTGACAGTGAAGATAGGCTCACAATTAACATGTCTGAAGACATTCCCCGGATGAAACTAGTTCAGCAAATTAAAAAGATACTTGCATCAGAATCAAAGTTCAACCTCCACTCATCCCAGCATAATGGAAGTTGATGGTCTTATACTCCAACAGCTTCTGCCTTGGCTTCTCAAACTGCATCTACTACTGAAACAGTAATGTCAGAACTAGCCCTGAGCTATATTGAAGTAATATCTGGAAGTCATATCCGACCCATAATGAGCTTACAATAATTAACCACAATGATCACCATTTTCAATGTAATGCTGCCAAGAAGAGATTATCCAGCGATTTTCTACTGGTCATGCAATTTAAATGTAATTTCTACTATAAGTATTTGCAGTCTCTTAAAAAAAAAAAGAATCCCAGAAATTCTAGTAGACAACTAAGTTGATGTAGCCCAATTTGCTAAGCAATAACTCTACTGTCTGGGAAATATTGGTATGCATTTAGTGTATAGATCTGTGCGCCTTTTTGAAAATGATTTCTGAAATGATGGTGAGTTGTTCTTTTTTTATTTCTGTGTTATATATGTACTTAGGGTACATATATAACACAAAGAGTACAACTTTCTTATTTCATAATATACTATGACCCTTTAAAGGAATATAGTGTATTATGGTAATTATTGTTGGTCAGTGTTCCTGTAAAATTATTTTCTTCTCCTTTTTCCTACCTCAAATATGGAAAAAACAAAAAATGATAAATAGCCAGATATTTGCACAGGAAGATGGAGAGAGAGAGAAAATAATAATCTTGTAAGGTATCTGTTCATATCCCATGTATTCAAGATCAAAAGGAAAAGAGAAAGGGCTTCAAGACAAGAATGTTTTATAATAAAAGCAGAACCGTGACAAAATAATAAAAAAAGAAAAAAGTTGCATATTATATTGCAAAGATAGTAGTGTCTAATCAATATCTTTTGCTCTGACAGCTGGGAACCTTAGACTGGGAAAAAGGATTCTGGATAAAGTTAATACAATAACTATTATGATGCTGAATTAAACTTAATAACATTAATAGTGTGAGGGATTGACGAGAATATTATAAATTATATAAAGTATATAACATAAAATGATGTTCACCAGTAATGCTTTCTTCATCAAGCTAGAGGTGGATTCCTCCCAGTTCGGACTGGTTCACCGGAACTGGTAGCGACCTGCTGGTGATGTCACGATGATATCACCAAACCGGATCGGTCAGTGCCATTCCGTGGGCACGGCCGTCTTTTTTTTTTAAATTTTTTTTAAAAATTTTTAAATTTTTTATTTATTTTATTTACTTTTTTTACTTTTTTTCTTCTGAGCATGTGCAGAAGCCGAAGTTCTGGCACTGTGCATGTGGTCGCCATCTTGTTTTTTTGCTTTTCTTTGCATTTTTTCAGATTTTTCAGCACTGCGCATGCGCATGCGGTGTGGGAGGAAGTGAACTGGTAGCGAGGTAAATTGAAACCCACCCCTGGATCAAGCATTGTACTTCATTGCACTTTTGCAGAATATAAACATTTTTTAAAAAGAATGAAAAAACAAACAAACAAATTTTTGTTTCTACCACTCACCTGGATTCTGATTCTACCTGTTTCTACCTGATTCTAGGCTCAGCTGGAAAGGATGGTGGAGTATATCTAATCACTCCCAGGCATGGAAATGATCTCATTTTATAAGACACACTTACAAATCAAGAGCGGGTCTGAAATCTAGGAGAACTGTAAGGAAGGAGGTGACAAATTTGGCTTTAAAGTCCTTTTTTCTCACTCCACCCAAAGCAACGTTAACAATTCAACATTATATTCATTTCCTTTACTTTTAAGACTTTTAATTTTTACTCCATTCAAATAATGTTATAGAATATTGTAGAACTTTACTTTCATTTTTTCTTTGCCCCTTCTTATGAGATTCTTCATAATTCTTCAAAATCTTTTGTAAATCCAATATATGAAAATTATCCAGGTCACTTTCTTGATTTATCCATTTTAATTATTAAAATATCAGCTGGTGTATGTATATGTGTGTGTGTGTGTATACATATATACATATAAGCACATGCACACACACACACACACACCAGAGGTGGGTTCCTCCCAGTTTGGACTGGTTCACCCGAACTGGTAGCAAACCGCTGGTGACATCACAGAGCTGGTTCTGTGGGTGCCAGCTCTGTGATGCCGCCATCTTTTTTTGGAATTTTTTATTTTTTGGGGGAAAAATGGATTTTTTTCCTGACTTTTTTTCTTCTGCGCATGCGCAGAAGCCAAGTTTCCAGAACTGCGCATGTGCCACCATCTTGTTTTTGGCTTTTTTTTGGAAATATTTTTGAATTTTTGGTACTGTGCATGTGCATGCGCGCCCATGAGGTGCAGCCACGTGGCACAGGAGGAAGTGAACCAGCAGCGAGGTAAGTTAGAACCCACCCCTGACACACACATGTATGCAGATGTGTTTTTGACACTATTTATATTAAATTATGACCATGTTTTTCAAAAATATGCTTCAATCTATCCAATGTTAGCCTATTTTGCCCCATTCTGTAATGTGTCAAGTTCTTCATCTTTAATTGTAATCTTTGCTATCCACTATTGTTCAAGTTTTAAAATCTTTTTTTTAAAATCAAAATTAAAGCATTAGGAACCATAGGAAATTTGACTCCAATGTCAAAACTCATTGAGTTGAGCAGTAAGGTCTAGTTAACCATATAAATACATAAAATCAAAAGGGCTTCATGCAATATGTTAGTTTGCTTATTAAAATTACATCCTCCGATTCCACTTTAATGTCGAGGGAATTCAACAAAATCACTTCTCCATAAATATTATTTAAAAGTCTTTAGAAATCCTTTCCTTTGTTTGACAAGAACTAGAGAGATTTTTGTGTGTAAATGTCATCAATTTTAAAGGTATGACTGAAAATTATACCATCTTGTGGTTACATGCTTAATGCCATACAATCATGGGAGACAAGATTAACATTTCATTGAGTATATATTTACAACTAAATCTATAGCTCCCTCAATTCTACCTGATCTAATTTGGCCTGATGGGTCCCAAAACTCTAATAAGAGTACAGGTATGTACTCTTGCTTATGAACTACCTCATTTAGACACCCTTCATAATTACAATGGTTAAATTGCAACCAGTTTTTGCATTTATGACCATCTCACCATCCCACAGTCATGTGACTGACATTTGGGTACCTCACAACCCGCTTATGACAAGCACAGTTAATAGAAAAAATTGGAAGTAAAATTGTAAGTTCTGGTCAGGTGATGTTTTGCTTAACAAACTGAATGGAAAGTAAAGTCATAAGTCCATCATGGTCACATGATTTTATGCTTAGTAACTTCAGCACTTAGTATTTGGGTTACTAGTAGTGATCCAATAGTGGATTACTAATACAATAGTGGTTACTAAGTGAGGACTATCTCTATGTGTTTTCAGAGTATGATACTTTTGCATGGCTTTACCCATTCTATTAATGTATTTAATGCATTGATTTACTTCTCCTTACTATTCCTTAGATGAGTACTTGTTTTTAGTACATTTAAACTCTTTTATATATTTAAACTCTTATATATTTAAACTCTTGAAGCCTAGTAACTTCAGCACTTAGTATTTGGGTTACTAGTAGTGATCCAATAGTGGATTACTAATACAATAGTGGTTACTAAGTGAGGACTATCTCTATGTGTTTTCAGAGTATGATACTTTTGCATGGCTTTACCCATTCTATTAATGTATTTAATGCATTGATTTACTTCTCCTTACTATTCCTTAGATGAGTACTTGTTTTTAGTACATTTAAACTCTTTTATATATTTAAACTCTTGTGTTGATACATTAATTATGGAGAATTCCATAACAATATTGGAGAATCTCTGTGTCTTTCAGAGTGCTAGACATTTGTATATTACCCTGAAGTAGTAGATCGGCAAAAATTGAATTTCTCAAACGTCTTGAGCCAGTTTAGCCAGACTTTTTTTCTTGGTTCTTACAATAAAACTTTGCCAATGGAAGGGTGTTTAGGAATGGAAGAGTGTTCATGGTGTTTACTCCACTAGTTGTTGCTGAATATAAGGGGCGGCGCACATCTCCATTGAAAGTCCTTTGAAATGTCTTCGCTGTTCAAAGACATTTCCCCAGTCATATGGCCAACATGACATTTATTATTATTGGTTCTTCTATGCCGCCCTACTCCCGAGGGACTCATGAAGCACTGTTATCTTCCCACCAAAGTGATACCTATTTATCTATTCGCATTTGCATGCTTTCGAACTGCTAGGTTGGCAGGAGCTGGGGCAAAGATGAGAGTTAATCCCATTGTGTGGTGCTCTGGTCTTGAACCCGGACTGCTGGCTTTCCAGCTGACAAGCCAGCCTCTTAACCACTGAGTCACGATGCGCACGCGTGCATACACACACACCCTATAACTCTTGGATACTTTTCTGTTAATTTTTTTTAAGCTTTGAGCTGCAATGTCAAAAATCCAGTTTGCTTGAAGTATATCTGAAGCATGGAAGATTAAAATCTTCTTAATAGCAATAGCACTTAGACTTATGTACTGCTTCACAGTGCTTTACAGCTCTCTCTAAGTGGTTTACAGTCAGCGTATTGCTTCCAGCAATCTGGGTCCTCATTTTACTGACCTTGGAAGGATGGAAGGCTGTGTCAACCTTGAGCCTGGTAAGATTTGAACTGCCAAATTGCAGGCAGCCGGCAGGTAGCAGAAGTAGCCTGCAGTACTGCATTCTAACCACTGCGCCACCATGGCTAAAATCTTAAACAAGCAAGTTCTTATATTCTCTGTCATCTTCTTCATCCTCATCCTCACCACTCAACAAATACAAGAGCAATTCAAACACCTGATTTTTAACAATTAAAGCTTGGATTAAACTTAGAATATGATTACTAAAAATATTTCTGTTTTACTCTGCAATGTACCAATAAAAGAATAAGAGGCCAACATTAAAATTTATCAGCTTATGCACAAGCAGGTACTAATTTATGGAAATAAGATTTAGCACACTGTTAAAGTAATAGAAAAGCAACTTGCAAGGTTGCCCCTCCCTTTTAAGCATTCATGACAGCTTGCAAATCGTAAGTCCTATTAATAAGTTAGATAATATTTCTCAACATGTGTCCTAGCTACAAACTATATTATGTCAATAAACATAGCTAATCTGTTTAATGTGCTTTAGGCTGCAACTAGCATTGTATACAAATGTGAAGATAATGGGAGAAGCAGCTAGCCTTTTGTCCAGCTCCTGCTTCTTTTAGACATGGCTTATCTAAGCAGCCTTGCATGACTATCCTGAGGATCAGATGATTACGTAAAACTGCAATTTTCATAGCAGAGTTTAGTGTTGCTATTTTAAGTTTTCTTTCCATTCAGACTTACTGAACTTTCCAGTCAAAGGAATCGGACAAAAATAAGAATAAATGTAGCTTTACTCTCTGATGTATTTATACCAGTAGATAAAACAAATTAAGCTCAATATTCCTTTTGCAATTCAGAATGGCTTGTAAAAGGAAAATCAGAAGGAGTTTGATAATATCTTTCTAGACTGACAGTTATAGCTCACAAAAGCTTTGTGCCTTTTAATAAAATTTGTTAATTTTAAAAGGTATTACCAGAGTCTTTGATTTTTTTAGCTACTATAGATGAACATGGTTCTGCTACAATGTCTTGTCCATGGACAAATGCTGTGTTTAACTTATAAATATGAAAGAACAGAAGTGTTTGCATTATTACTTTAGAGACAGTGTTACTTATCTGTACTATTATTTGAGAATTGGTGAAACATATCAGCTAAAATTAATGAAAACTCAACTCTGCCATGATTTCAATGGGAAAATGCTTAATAATATCCTGATCCTTATTTTTGTGTATTCAGAAACTGTGATCACACAGATGGATCTTACAGTTCTATTTTTTTAAAAAAGAGAGAACACGAAGTAGAACTACAAGTTATGTGAGCAACATTGGTAAAGTCAGCTAATTCTGTAAGCTGTTTAGTCTACTACAGTCTCTTAAGTAATATCATTTTTCATTTACTAGGAAAAATGGTGGTGGTCTACCACTTTGGCTAACAATAAACAAAAATGTAGATCAGGACCTCTGTAAAATTATCAACTACCAGACAAATGGTTAATTCTACCAGTCTAGCCACTAGCTAAAATTAACCTTCTATTCAAGCACTAACCCTCTTTAGGAGGAGCAACTGAAGAATACATTTCTGTATCTGAAAATTCATCAATTATTGCATCTTAATTTATTTTGTGGTAAACTGCTAGGACAGTACCACTCAAGATAGAATAGACAGAGGAAGTTTTGTCGGGCATATTTTGGGTTGTCTCATGAACTGAAACAAACCACATTAACTGGATATTTGGATCTATCCCTTGTCTCAAATAGTGTTTTACTTTCTCCATTTCAAGAGAAAATGAATGTACAGGTGGAACATTCTGTATGTTTCCTCTCTATTTTCTTTTCCTCCTTCCTTCATATTTGGAACTTGGTGGCTTCCCACTTGTTTCAAATAATGCTTAAAGTCTCTTTATCTTGCAATTTAAGAAACACCAGACTTTAAGAACTAAATCTTTCTAAAAACTCATTCCTATAGAGAATTGATGTTAAAAAGAGACATTTCAATGTTTTAATATTATTTGAAAACAATGTTATTTTTTTAAAATATGACTCCTCTACTTTCATGGAATCTTACACTTTTCTGCAACATAGCATTTAAGTTAATTTCTAATTAATTAAATCGTTGCCATAATTAAGCTGACAATGTCATTCAACAAATGGATAATCCTTTTATATAATATTATTTTATAAGTATTTTTTCTTGATATCTAAGAAATATGAGTGGATTAACAATTTACTTCAGCAAAATAAAATATTTAAAAAGGCAAATGAACAAGGCAACCCAATCTAATGTAAATTTCTATTTCATTGGAGATATTATATTCTTAACAAATTAAAAGTACTTTGAAAATCATTTTCAATCTATTTTTGTATACTATTTTCTCTCTTATATTTTGGATAATTTAAAATTACTTGGAGAATAAACTGAATTGTAAATATAAAAACAAAATAAATAAATTGTAAATATAAAAACAAAATAAATATAGGACAACACACACACACACACACACACGTGTGTGTGTTGTGTGTGTGTGTGTATGTATGTATATGTATGTATATGTATATATATATTCAAACTTACAAAGAACTGATAAAGAAAAAAAGGAAGACTAGTATAGATCTATTTTAAGCTATTTAGCTCTCATCAGCTAGCCATACCCTTCTAGAATTCGAACTTGGGCTGCTTGCCTTGTTAGGCAGTGATTTTATCCTGTAAGCCATAAGTTATGCTCCCTTATCAGCTGAGCCAGGGGAACGATTAATTTTTTTTCTGTTGAGTCACCTGGTATACCCAAATATGGGAGGGAGCATACTGCTTTCTTTTGCCTTTCAGCCCCACTCCAGGTAAGTTTGAAAATATGATTTGTAGCCTGGATGGCCCCTGGAGTGGGGCTGAAAGGCAAAAGGAAGTAGTATGCTCCCTCCCATATTTGGGTATACCAGGTGACTCTACAGAAACACACACACACACACACACACACACACACACACACACAGAGAGAGAGAGAGAGAGAGAGAGAGAGAGAGAGAGAGAGAGAGAGAGAGAGAGAGAGAGAGAGAGAGAGAGAGAGAGAGAGACACACACACACACACAGACACAGACACACAGACACACACCAAATTTAGCCAGAAATTCATTTATTAACTCAGAATGTTTATATTATATTGTGTTTCTCTTGCATACTCCTTCTTTAGAAGTATACTTTGGTATGAAAATCACTGAGACTATTGCAGCTGATGTTTTTTTGTTTCCTTTCTTTATGACTATATATAAAATGCTAACTATACACTTACATAGTCATTTTTAATGGAATACTAAAATATTAGAGATAATCCAAATAGCTCCCTTTTATGACCACAGTAACAAATGCTGGAGTTGTCCCTTAAATGTGTTTTTACATAGATATTCAGATTTTTACCATTTTATCTAATTATGAAAAGTGTGATCTATATAATTTTAATCTTTTGTACTCGGTCTTATCTGCTCATAGAATCCCATGTAACAATTGCTGATACTATCTTGCTGCTGTTTGCTATAGGATAAATATCTCAATGCTGGAATAAACCCAAAAGTTGTTGAATCATAGAGAGTATACAAATGAAGCATGAAAATTCAAGGGAACTTTTAGTTTCCAAAATGCATAAAAGATTATTTATGTCCTCAGGCACAGCTCATTAACACGTGAACAAATTTCCCATTGGACTTAAGAGCAAGTCCTAGCTCATGCTGTGGGTATTCACATGAAACATGGGCACATGCTAAAACAAGGATGACCAAATCAGTCCAGAAAGAGTTTGTTTCTGAAGAAGGAAGCTGGGGCACCACTAATGCAAAGAAAATTAGGATAATACTTTAATGGCGCTAGAGTACAAAATGATGTCTCAGATAGCTTGACAACTTCTGTAAACTTATTTTTAATCTGAAGACTAATTTACTGAGTTACTGAGTTTACATATACAGTAGTTCATTACATGCATAAGTTCATCCATTTGAATCCTTACCATGCGTGGGATTCCAATAGCTTCTGCTGCAGCAATGAACACAAATTGTCAACTTATATACATTTTAGTACTGAAGATGACCTTACACGTGGAAATTTCTTACAGAGGTAATAAAAAGTGGCACATCTTGACAGTTCAGCAATTGAGACCCTAATGTGTTTAGAGAAAGCTGAGGTTCCATTTGTGAAGAGACGTCAGAAGCTGATTAATCAGGGAAACAGAACATAACTAGTACTCTGCAGGTTTAAACCTTGACCCATCATGTCCAGCAGTCTGTTCTCACAGTGGCTGACTAGTCGCACAAGGAAGCCCATTAGTGTTCTAGGGATGGCCTTCTGAGGCAGTCACACTGCCTGGCTATTGATCCCCATATATTTTACATGAATTGGTCCAAGTCTTTTCTTTTGAAGCCAGATAAGGTGATAGCCAGCTCCACACCTCAGAGTAGAATAACGCCCAGGAGGAGATTTTATGTGATGAATGTAATTTTATTTATTTATTTAAATATTATATAACCATCCATCTTAAAATAACTCTGAGCACCTTACAGTCAATCACCTAAAAACAATATATAACCCACAGCAATAAAAATAGCTGGTGCCACAGATATACTTCTCCAATGCACCCACCCATCTCATCCTACCCCGATCTTCCCTATTCTAATGGCTGGGTGAGGGGAGGGGGAAGCCAGGTTTTAAATGCTCTCCAGAAGGATAGAGGGGTTAGTAGCCTGTCAGATTTTAGTAGGAAAGGTGTTCTACAGTGCAGAAGCTGCAACAGAAAAGGCACTTCTATAAATTATTAAAGGTGGATAGATATGTTTATGATCTTAATACATTATTTATCTGGATATCAGAGCTAATCTTTAGGTTTTGCATCAGGGAATTTTTATTTGGATTTTCCACTTATGCCCAAACATTGATCAGCTTCTTTGACCAAAACTTTGGTGTTTCCTCAGTTGGCCCACAGCACACAGTTCCAAACTTTGAGACTTTTGTATACTTCCTCCTAAAATATATGAACAAGCTGTAACAAATGAATGGGACTCCATAGCCTTCACATTGTAAACCTGGATGTTATCCATAAAGAGATGATACATAGCAGGCCAGAATGATTTAGGAGTTTCAAGATGTGGGTAGAAAGGGCGTTGTTACTTACCTGAACGCCCATTCTCGTAGGGTGGCGCTAGCCTCCAAGATTGGGATGACCTCATCCATCAGCCAATCAGGACTGAGTCTGACCTCATATAAAAGCTGTCACTGTGCCATAATCCCCCTCTTGAGACGAAGGAGTAGGTCAGACCCATAGTTTTTCCCCACGCACACCTTCAGTAAGTACAACACCCAAAAGGGAGGGACTTGGAGGCTAGCGCCACCCTACGAGAATGGGCGTTCAGGTAAGTAACAACGCCCTTTCTCCATAGTGGGTGGCGCTAGCCTCCAAGATTGGGACATACCAAAGCCGTATCGTCCCCTAGGGAGGGTTGTCACCATAGTCTGAGACCCCGTCAGGCGACCCTAAGGTCTGCAAGACCCTGCGCCCAAAGTCCGCCTCAGCCGAGGCAAAAGAGTCTACTTTATAATGTCTGATAAAGGGCAACGGGGAAGACCACGTCGCCGCTCGGCAGAGTTCCTCCAAGGAGGCATTAGTAGTCCAAGCTGCCGTGGTGGCGGCACTGCGAGTCGAGTGCGCCGTCAGACGTGGCGGACGAGGCAGGTCCTGGTGTCGGTAAACGTCCACGATGACTGCGCATATCCAGCGACCGACCATCGCCGCTGAAGCCTTGCGACCCATGGACGAGGCGTGGAAACCCACAAACAAGGACTCTGAACGGCGGAAAGCCGCCGTGCGGACATTGTAGATTTTTATCGCCCGCCGGACATCGACAGCGTGCCATTGGCGCTCGGTCGGCGTTGTAGGTGGAGAACAGAAGGAAGGAAGAACCACTTCCTGCGCCCTGTGGAAGTATGTATTGACCTTGGGTAGGAATGTGGGGTCAAGGCGAAGCACCACCCGGTCCGGATGAAAAATACAGAGATCGTCCCGGACGGATAGAGCTGCCAGTTTGGAGATTCTCCGGGCTGAAGTGATCGCTACCAAAAAGGCAACCTTATGCGTAAGGTGCTGCAGCGAAACTGTCCGGAGGGGCTCATAGGGGGCCTCGGTCAGTGCCAAAAGAACCTTCTGCAGGTCCCAGGTGGGGTACCTATGTACCACTGGAGGCGAGATATTGACCGCCGCCTTCAAGAAGCGAACGACTAAGGGATGCGTTGACAAAGGCGCAGAAGAGTGGCAGGAAAGGACCGTTGATAGCGCTGCCACCTGTCGCCGCAAGGTGCTGGGCGAGAGACCCTTGTTGAGGCCCGCTTGCAGAAATTGGAGGACCTGTATGACCGAAAGGTCGATCGGGTTAAAGCCGGCGCCGACACACCAATCGTGAAACGTCCTCCAGGTGGAGTTGTAGATGCGGATGGTGGAGGCCCGGCGTGAAGAGAGGAGAGTACAGATGATGCTTTCGGGGATGCCGCGCAGCGTCAGGGTGCGCCGCTCAAGCGCCAGGCAGTCAGTTGGAGCCACTGCGGATCCGGGTGCTGAACTAACCCCTGGGAGAGCGACGATGCGGTCTGCGGGATCCTCCAGGATGGGCCGGTCGAGAGCAACTTGAGGTCCGCGAACCATGCCCGTCGCGGCCAATGGGGGGCCAATAGGAGCAGTTCCGCCTGCTCGTCTAGCATCTTCCTGATAACTCGGGGAATGAGTGGAAGGGGCGGAAATGCGTATAGGAGGCCCCTGGGCCACGGGCACCGGAGGGCGTCCGTGTCCATCGCACCAGGTGTCCGATACCGCGTGATGAAGCATGGGAGCTTGGCATTCAGTGGGGTCGCAAAGAGGTCGACCACCGGGTTGCCAAACCGGGCAGTCAGCTCCCGAAAAACGTCCGGGTGCAGGGCCCACTCTGCCGTGTCGACGTCGTGGCGGCTGAGCCAGTCCGCTGTGCAGTTCGACACCCCCGAGATGTGCTCTGCCCGGAGCGAGAGGAGGTGCCGTTCCGCCCAGAGGCCCAATTCCTTGGCCTCGGAGAGCAGGCGGCGGGAGACAGTCCCACCTTGCCTGTTGACATGGGCTTTGGTGGTCACGTTGTCCGTCAACAGGAGGACGTGTTGCCCAGTTAGGAGGTGCTGGAATTGCCGGAGGCCCAGGGACGCCGCTCGTAGCTCCAGGAGGTTGATGCTGGCCGTAGAGTCCGCCGCGGTCCAGGTGCCCTGTGCCACGTGAGACGACGTGTGCGCGCCCCACCCGTAGAGGCTGGCATCCGATGTCACCGTCACACGGCGAGGCTCGAGGAAGCTGGAACCCTTGCTGATCACCGGGGACCGCCACCAATGCAGGGACCGCCGGACCGCCGTCGGGAGCTGGACCTTGGCCGATGAGTTGGACTTGTTCGCCCGCTGAAACGGCAAAAGAAACCATTGGAGGTCTCTGGAGTGCAGTTGTGCCCAAGGTGTGATATGTATTGCGGATATCATCTTTCCCAACAGGGAGGACAGGAGATTCAGCGGAACCCGCCCCTGTCCAAGAACCTGTTGGGTCAGAGAGGAAAGGCTGAGTTGTCTTTCCTCCGACAGATACACCCTGCACTCCAGAGAGTCCACAATGGCCCCCAAGTGAGTGATGCGAGTGGAGGGAATCAGGTGGCTCTTCTCCAGGTTGAGGGAGAAGCCATGGTCTTGCAGAACGTCCATGGTGGTCTGCAGGTCTAGCTCTGCCCGGGCCAGGGAGGACGACTGAATTAAAATGTCGTCGAGGTAACACTGTATTCGAATCGGCACCGCCCTCAAGTGAGCTGCAAGGGCGGCCAGAATCTTTGTGAAGACCCTGGGTGCCGAGGAGAGGCCGAATGGCAGGGCCGAGTACTGATAGTGTTCGTTGTCATATGAGAATCGCAGGAACTTTTGGTGGGAAGGCCGAATTGGGACATGCAAATACGCCTCAGTGAGGTCGATGGAGCACATAAAGTCACCCTTACGAATGCCGTCCAATATGGACTGTAGAGTATGCATCTTAAATTTCTTGTACACCAAGAACTTATTGAGGCGCTTAAGGTCCAAGACCGCTCTCCACCCACCCGATGACTTCTCCACGAAGAACAAATTGGAATAGAATCCTTGCCCCCGCTGGTCCTCCGGGACCCACTGGATGGCCTCAATCTCCAGCAGATGCTGGATGGCTTCAAGCATCTGGGCCCGTTTCTGCGGGTTGGAGGACTGGGAGCACCTCATGAAGGAGTCGGGGGGGTGGAGAGGAGATCTAAGGCGAGTCCGAGTGTTAGGGTCTCGCGAACCCAAGCGTCCGTAGTAATCTCCTCCCACCGCCTAGCGAAAAAACGCAGGCGACCCCCAATGGGAGAAGCTGGGTCCACTACTTGTAGCGGCGGTAGGGGCGACCACCTGCCTTCCGAAAAGGGCGCTTGGATTGGTTGGAATTGGCCCTATCCTGGCCCTGAGTCTGATGGGTCGACGCCCGCGACCTGTTCTGATTGTATTGTGGCGCCCGATATTGGCGCCTGGGGAAGGCCGGGGCAGGGGTCTGTGGCTTGGCCTGCGCCTTCCTGGTAGAGTTGGGCAGGACCTTGCGCTTGTCCTTTGTCTCGATGAGGTAGGGGTCAAGGGCCTCACCGAAAAGCGACTTGTTTGCCACTGGAGCCCCGGCTAGTCGCCACTTGTGACGACAGTCAGCGGGCCAGCTCCTGAGCCAGTGCATTCTGCGTGCGACCAGTGATGTTCCCATGGCTCTGGCCGCGAATCGGGTGGCCTGGAGCGTGGCGTCCGAGGTAAACTGCGAGGCAGCAATGAGTTTGTTGATGTCTTGCCTTGCTAGGATGTCAGAGGGGGGCAGGTGCTCCTGCAGGGCCTTTAGCCATCGGATGGAAGTCCGGCAAAAAAAGGAGGCCGTCGCAGAAGCCTTGACCGCCCAAGCGGCCGCCTGGTGAGTCTTCTGCAGGGCTTGTTCTGTGCGTCTGTCCTCTGGACGGAGCAACTCCTCAGAGTCGCCGGGCATCTGTGCAGGTGAATACAGTGCCTTAATGGCCGGTTCCACTGGGGGAACTGGCAGGTGCTGAGCCAGAGCAGTGGAGACGTTAAAGAAACGTTTGTCCGAAGCAGAGGGGGTGACGCCGGCCGTCGGGGATGCCCACTGCTTAAGCACCGACTCCACAAACAATTTGGGAGCCGGCACCACCTCCACCTGTGAGGTGGTTTCCTCAAAAAGAGGGTCCTCAGGCTCATCGTCAGCGGGTGCCTGGTCCTTGGAGGAAAACTTGGCCGTAGCCCTGGCCTTATGGAGCAGGGATTTGAATAAGGAAGGGTTGAATAACCCTGTCACTACCGGAGCCTCGGGTGCAAGGCCTTCGTCTTCCGAAAGTTCCAAGTCCTGCACCTGGTCCGCCTGTCCATGGGACGACAAGGGAGACCCCGGGTCTGTGTCGACGGCCGGAGGAGCTTGGTTGACGGGAGGGGTGGCTTGAGGCCGGTGAGAGGCCGGCTGAGTGGGCGTAGCCGGTGCAGCGGCGGTGACGTGCCTCATTCCGGCCTCGATTCCTTGAGCGATGGCCGCCTGGATCAAGGCCTGCACCTCCGGAGTATACAGTTGAGAGTGCGCAGAGGACAGTGGATGTGCCTGTGATGCTCTGCAACTGGGCCTGGGGTCCTCCCAAATGTCACCTTCCTCTAGGCACAGGTCTGGATTGTCCAGGGAAAGAGTGCCAGAGGAGCGTCGGTCCCTCTGGGCGAGGCCAGAGGGCTCATGGTGGTCCCTCTGGACAGAGCCAGAGGGCTCATGGTGTGCCGGCGAGGTGGAGGCAGCAGGGGGCGGCACGGAGTGGTCAGAAGGCTTGCGGGCCTTGTCCTTGGCTGCGTGCATGCCCTTAGTAGAGGCCTTGGCCTTGTCCCTTATGGGTGAGCGGTCCCTGTGGCCAGTTTGAGGGGCAAGGGGTTTATCAGCCCCACCCTCCTTGTCCTTGGGCTGCCTGGGCTTATTCCTGCCCGAGGGAGCCTTATCTGCCATGCTGCAGGAAGCCAGTCACACCGTTGGTGCTGCACGTGCGCTTTTACGGCATGGGGCACGAGCCGAGGTCTGGGTGCCAGTGGCTGCAGGCTGGTGCCTGTGGAGATGGCCGCCAGAGTGCTGGGTCAGCTGCCGTCAGTCCGGAGGTCTTCGCAGCCCCGAGGAGTCGGTGAGAAGAAGCGGCGATGCGAAGGGCTGCTTCGGAAGCGTGCACCAGCTGGCAGCAAACCGCGTCACCGGGGAACCCCCGGTGACGTCAGCGGCTCGAAACGCGGCTGCGCGACTCGCTGGGAGAGCCGCGGCCCCGTCCGAGAGGCTCCGAACAAGGAGGAAGCTGCGGCTGCGCGGAAAGGAGCCGGCGGCGAGGCAGGGAACAGCTGAGGGGCGGGTGAGCCGCTCCGCCGCGCGGGCAATGTATCAAGTTAAAGGGCGGTCTCGCAGCCGAAACTGCTGCCGAAGAGGCCGCCCAGCACCCAAGTAAGGCCGAAAATGAGGCCGAGGACAAGCCCGACGGCAATTAAGGCCACGAAGGTCCGGCCGGGCTCGGGCAGTCCCCAGTGAGGAGGGGCGGTCGCGCAGGCCGGAGTGCCTGCCGAGTGGACCGCCAACGCTCGCCCTCACGCTAGCATGCTCCCAGGGGTCCGATGGCACTGAGGAGGCCCAATAATGGGAGCGGCAGGGGAGAGAGGCCAGGCCGCCCAAGCGCGAGGCTTCTGCGTGAATTTAGCCTGATGGGCCTCTCTCCAGCGGAAGTGGTCAAAGGACCACCCTGGCTGCTGGCCACTCAAGCGCCGGGCTTCTGTGGCAGATGGAAAAACACAGGATTGCCAGGCCGCAATGTGAGCAAGACAGCCAGCCACTTAAGGTGGAGAGCAGGCTGTGGACTAGGCCGAAGCCTGTCCCGTGATTCCCAAGACCCCTGATGGAAAGGGCAGATGGGGAGTCACTCACATTTAAGAAAGCTGTTGATAGTAGATCTGGAAATTGATCAGAGAAGGTGATTGATATTAACTGCGAAGAAACTGGGGAGAAACAATCCTAGGCCTAGGACTGAGTCGAAAGAGGGGGATTATGGCACAGTGACAGCTTTTATATGAGGTCAGACTCAGTCCTGATTGGCTGATGGATGAGGTCATCCCAATCTTGGAGGCTAGCGCCACCCACTATGGAGAATGGCCTTTCAAAAATATTCACTAAAGTTTTAGAAAAATAAAATGAATGGACAGCTCCTCCAGTTAACCTCCAGACATTGACACACGTTCTTTGATTCCCTCCTAATTCAATAAATGCAAGGACAAGACATTGCAACCATAAGAATTGCTCTGAATGTTTTTTTCCCCTTTGAAAGACAGGTTGAATGAGAACACTAGAAAAAAAAATAAGGCTAATTTCTTTGGTTATCATTAAGGATGAAATCTCAAAGATAGTGTTTCCTGGTTTGAGGCACTTTCTTGGCGAAAGCAGAGGTTTTAGTAAACTTTATGCCTGGATGTTTTCTGGGCACTATTGCAAACTTGCATCCTTGGAATAAAGTTTTCCAAATACAAAGTAAGTTTGATAAAAAGAGGTTGAGAGAGGGAAGACAAGCAGACATTCCCAGTAATACCGATGGTCATAAAGCATCATACAAATTTTAGGCTGTGCTTCCTAACAGAATTGTATTTGACAAACTGGTTTTAGTGAAATGGCTTTATCTTCTGAATCTCTGAATGAAAAAAGATGCATTTGGTCCTTACAGGCTGACACTTAGACCTTTCCGATAGCTCTAAATAAATACATCTGAAATATTCATAGCTGTTCTGGTTGTTGTTGTTTTTTTACTACCACAAACGAATTGCTTCTAGGGTAAACACATGCGCACACACATGTTTATGGATTCAGTTTAATGGAGCATGATTGAGTTTAATAGAGAAAAATAATGCTTTTCTATACTGATGCTTCAATATATACTTTTCCACTCTTCATTTTATGCCACGTTTGGTAAAGTCCTGACATGTGACAAGTCACTCTTCATATTTTCTTATGAAGAACAAGTTCCTGTATGATTTCTTTTTCTTTTTCTTTTTTGGAGGGGAGGTGTACTATAGTTGAACTCATTAATATCTTTTTAAAGTGGCTCTCTAAGCTTTCAGATTAAGATGTCAAGCACATTCACAAATGCTTCTTTCTGGCTGACAGTTTCATTGTCAGTAAAATTACTGTTTGCCACTGCTTTCCAGAATGAGTGGCAAGGGTCAATTTAAAGAGCGGGATTCAAACTACAAGAGTGGTAAAACAATTATTTCCTTACAGGCTCATTATAATATCATCATAGAATCCATTTCTCATTTTTCATAAATTATGTAAATTTCATCTTTGACTTGTAAGATACTGATCAGCATCGCCTACCTTTCCTATTGTCTTCTCCAGGTAGCGGGAAAAGTAAGACATGCTAAATATACTCATGTATATAAGAACTTTCTCTGGCAGTAACCTTCTATTCATCAGAAGAACCTTTTCATATTCTTGGCCCTGAATAATTGAATTATTTAGAACTTTGTGCAACTTATTTGGAACTTTAATTAATAATATGGATAATATTCTTTGAGAATGAAATGGAGATAATAGTGTTAAACTATGGGTACTCTGGGAAAATGTGACATGTAAGGTACATTTAATTACCTTTTTCAAGGTAATGTGAAATGTGGGGCCATTCACATGGCATACATATTTCTAAATTGGTCAACAAACAACATATAGCACCTGATTGGTAATCGGACATCCATGGCTATAAATAGATAATGTTCTTTAAAATGAGTAATCAGTACTAGGAACTTCTTGGAGTAGGAAAGATTAGAGGGAAAAGATTTTCCTGATCTTATTCTTCTTTTTGGAGTCTTATTATCCTATGTTAACATCTAAGATGCATGCATTTTAAACTTTTGCTAGAATTTGTGTTATCACAGGTGGATTTAAATACACATTGGGTTTAATCATATAAGGTTCAGTATGATGGAAACCCAGTTTCAAATCCCATGCTTAATAAGAAGGAAAGACACAGTACATACAATGAACAAGGCCTTCACAGTGATGGTTCTTAGATTACAGAAGATTTTCACCTGAACGATTATTTTGATTCCTTCTTCTGAAGCTGAGGTACACACAGAATATACTGCTGCTTTATTGAGTGGTAATTGAATGTTTGCTCTTCTTATTTAGTCTGATGTTTTTGAAAGTAGAGGTCATAAGGTTCCATACTTTCTTTGTTCCAAACCACTAGGTGAATTCATCCATTGTCATGAAGAGAGAAATAATCAATATGTTGATGACATCAACTTTATATCTCTGCCCCTAGAAAATTACATGTTGATGTCTAGTCTCTGTATCTGGAGGTTGTAGGCATTTGGATGGGTAACAACAGGCTTTAGCTCAACCCTGGCAAGACTGGTTCCAGGGATTTACCATCTCTTGTTCTGGAGGGAAAGACACTACCCCCAAGTAATCCTTTGCAAAATCTAGGGATATTTCTGGACTTGTAACTCCTGCTTGAAGAGTAGATGGCAACTGTGGCCATGAGAGCATTTGCACACCTGTGCATTTTGGGAGGCTCTGTTCTCAGTCAGTCATGCCCTTGTGACCTTCCATCTTGACTATTGCAATGCATATTATATGAAATTGTCCTTGAAAGCATTCAGAAGCTGTAGCTGATGCAAATGTGGCAATACAGGGTACTCTCAAGCAATGTGTGTTATACCTCTGCTTGTGAGCTGCATTGGAAACTAGTATGCTTCCAGGTGAAATCCATGGTTCTGGGAATGACCCATAAGGATGTGGCATGAGGATTGCATGGGGATATTTGAGAACTGCATCTCCCAAATTGCATCTCCTCATTCCATCCCATCAGAGCCAGCAAGATAGGCATGCTGCAGGGATGTCATTTAATGGGACCCTGAAAGAGACTCTTTTTGTACTGTGGCAGGTGTGGCACCCTCCCTTTGGATCATCAATCCTCAAGAACTTAGATAGGCCCTGACCCTTTTAGCTTATAGGAATGTCCTAAAGATATGCCTGGGCCTCCTTGCTTGGGGGTCTAATAGGAGCGATGAACTTTTTCAACAGTTATATTGAATTGGAAGCATTGATTGTATTTAACTGTTGAGTGTGATGATGCTCTGTGATAAACTGAGTTTTTAATAGTGATTTAAGTATATTTATGTTATTTTTATTTACATTTTTATTCTTCTTGCTATTTTTAATTGTTGAGAGTTGCCCAGAGTCATATATGTAAAATAGTGACTATACAAATTGAATAAATCAAATAAATCAAATATTTATTTTGAAGAATTACAACTATGGTCTAACCAGAGGCTAAAAGGCAGCACAAATATATCTTACTAAATAAATAAGCAACCAAATGACATTATTGTCCCTTATGGTAGAAATGGAGTAGAAGAATAGTAGAATAGTAGGTTTTTTTTAAAAAAAAACTTCAACCAAAAAGTCACAGAATCATAATTATTCGTAAGGTGTCAGTTCTTTAAGAATTTAAGTTAACTATAAATTTAAAAAACTATTAGAATTTTCTGCTTCTTTGTTTTAAAAAAGTGCTGTCACAATGAAAGAAGAAATGTTAATAACCCTCCAGAAACTAACACCCCACAGTCAGGGGTGGGTTCTAACTTACCTCACTGCCGGTTCTCTTCCTCCTGCGCCACGTGGCAACGCGCTAGCGAAGCACACGTGCATGTGCAGTGCTGAAAATTTGGCTTCTGCACATGTGCAGAAGCAAAAAAACAGCTTTTGCGCATGCACAGAACTGAAAAACAAGATGGCTGTGCCTATGGCGCCGCTGAGAGAGCTGGTTCAGGGGTGTGGCCAGCCAGCCATCACTGCTGGTTCAGCGAGTGGGGGGAAATTCCCGCTACCAGTTCTATAGAACCGTTCCAAACCGACAAGAACCCACCTCTGCCCACAGTAAACTGTACACTATTATATTGGTATTGGTATTGTCTCTCCCCCCCCCCCATTTTTCCTCTTTCATTGTATTATTTTTCACAAACAACTGCAAGGATTTCTATGGGTGACATTAATTCCTGCTTGTTGTTTATTTACATTTCCACTTTATATCCTAAAAGATGTCCATACATAAATCCCAGTAGAAACCAGTATAAATATAGATTCAGCTATCAGTGAGGAATCAATTATCACTTCTGGTTGATTGACAGCCCTACAATGCTAACATAAATCCTTAATATCCTAAACCAGTATGAGCTGGATAGCAATAATATGCTTTTATTTATTTTGCATTCATATGCAACAACACATGTATAATTGCATCTATAATTTAAATTTTTAATACTGATTGACTGTTTAATTGCAATATTGGAAAACTTGTCATGATGTCATTACAGTTTATTCATTTAATTTCCTCTCTCATTCTTGCTTCTTCTTGTCATTTCTATTCCAGCCGTGAACACTTGTGTGTATATTCATGGTACATCTGGTACAGTGCTATTGACAGCAACATCACTCCACAGGGAATGAATTTGCCATCTGTATGACACACTCAGTATCTAATGGTTTAAGAACCAGAGAGTCACAACTATCTGAGAAACTAAGTTTTCCATGTTAAGCTGCTGGCTTGTGATACATTTTTTACTAGCTTAATATACATGATAAAGCATATCTGCAGCTGTGCATTTCATCCATCATGTAGCCTAACGAGGGTGAAAAAAAAATTCAGAATTTATTTGTTTGTTTGCTGAGAGCTCTTTTTATGACATCTATTAGCTGCCAGTCAAAAGTAAAAGAGAAAAGTTTTCAGTTAGGAGCCAAATGGTACAAAATCCTTTGATAAAACACCAGGAATGAAAATCTAAAAAAAAAAAAGGCAAAAAGATGTTTAACACTGTTCTTAAATATTCAGCTTTCCATTTAAACTAACATAATTAAGAGAATTAACTTGCCTTTGCGCTATATGGAAAATGTCAAGTTGAAATTGGAACTATATTTTTACCTTAAATTACAAAAAAATTAAGGCAAGAGTTTAAAATATGCTTTAAATGGTTTTATAGTCAAATTTATGCTGATCAAATGCTGCAAAAATCTGTAAGCATAAGCCCAGAAATTATTTTACAATTCTTTATTCGGTAAGCCCCAAACTTGGTGCCATTATTTTTCTTTAGAAAGCAGTCAGATTTTATTTATGATCCAAAGCATAATGAATTTCATTGTATATATGAGGAGTTGCCATATGGGCAAATTATCTGCAAAACAATATTAGGTATAGCTTTTAATGCATTCACTAACTGATTCCAGTTGGACTTAATTGTTTATATATTACTTTGGATTATACCCCTGATAAAGTAAATTTGTCTTTACTAAAACAAAATAAACATTAATTTAAAATATAGACATTATATTAGAAACTGTTTTTTCAAATATCTTGAGTAATTTGTCACAAAGATTTGTAAATATAAAACAATGCAGACGGTATGTAAATTCATAACTATCGTACCTCATTTTTTATTTCTCTGAATGCAAGGAAATAGGTAATTTTTTTAAAAAAACAAATCCTGTAAAAAGATAGAGGGGAAAGAATTAACTCCTTGCATCCTGCATATGTTAGCCTCATCTGATCACTTTTCCCTTGAAATCGAGGAAAATAATAACAATCCAAAATATGAAGAGGGCAGACAAATTAAATTGAACCTCCCAATTCCTTTCCTTCTTCTTTTTCATGAAGTTTAATGGAAAGTTTATTTCAAGCAGAATATAGGGCAGTAACCTAAAAGAAGCATACAATATTTACAAGTCTTGATCCATTCACAGGCAAAATAATCCAGATTTTGAATAAACATTGGAAACTAGATTCTAGGAATTCCAACTAAATTATTATAAGCCAAACTTAAAAGCAGTTTGCATCTCTTCTGTTTTGAAATGTCAGGCACAGGCAACCAGACCCACACATGAAGAATTCAATTAGCTGCTTTATTGCTCAAGCCTATAAACAGGAATCTTCTCATTTGGGTGAGACTAGATAAATTTCAATGGCATTCAAGGGAATGCCAGACTTTGCCCTCTTGTGCCCATCTAGGGATTCCAGACTTATTCCCTATTTGACTTGTCCCCCTGGCTTAGCAGTCTCTCCTAATGACCAACATAAATATAATGTTTTATTCTTTCACAGAATACTAAATTATATTTTAGCAATCTGTTCAGCAGCACCATCAACAGTCTCTTAATATCAGGAAGACTGGTAATTTATAGTTCCAGAGCAATATAAGATAACAACATCATTAATAAAAGTATTCACAACACAGATGCATTTTGAAATGCAACTACCACTTGAATTTGAATTACAAATATATAAATTCAGTAAGAAATATATATATGTTTCTTAATCTTTATAATTTTCATTGTTTTGCATAGTTATTTGTTCATCTTTGTTTAAGTCTCTCTTTTTTTCAAGAAATAAACAAATATATGTGTTTCCTTTATTAAGAGCATGACCCTCAACTAAAGCCAACCATTTATAAATTTATTTCATCTGAAGGTTTTCTTGCCAAGAATGCTAAATGTAGCAAAAATGTACTATGAGAAAAGTGGTGACATATTCTTACTATTAGCGCTTAATCAGGATTATTTTGTGTTAAAAGTTCACCACTATACAGTCATCTCATTTGTACTTGGATTGTCATCTGACAAAAAGCAGGAAGCTGCTGTTACAAGAGAAATAAAGGACCAGACTTGGATGAACATTAACAGAAGTGTTCTTTCAGTTTGTTAATGTGAAGGACAGTTGAGAAGTCATGGTCTATCTTCCCTGCTAAACATATAAAATGTCATGTGGGACTAACCCCCCTTCATTTCTTTCTTCCTGTCTTTCAAACTTCAACAATGGCAAGAGATAGAGAATAAAATTGACTTATCTTGTAATTTGATGAGGTCAGTGTTAACATGAATACGCTTGTATTAATTCAGCCTTGAGTAGGCTAGGCCATATTTTTCAGAGTACATTATTAACACTTCTGACCTGTCAGTAGCAAATATATTTAAGGACAAATTGCTGGAAATATTGTGAAATAACAGCCTGGATTTCTTTTGATATCTTTCCTGAGTATAAATAGGGTAAGACAAGCATCTGCAACATAACACCCCAGACTTAACAATTGTTGATAAGAAAGGAAGCATGGCAGTGGAGGTAGCAATACCCAAAGGCAGCAGAATAGAAGAAAAAGAAATGGAGAAAATCATAAATTACAAAACCTGCAAGTAAAAATAGAACAACTGTGGCAAAAAAGGCAAAGAAAGTACCACTAGTGATGGGATGCAATCCCAAAAAATCTGTAGCACTACTTGAACATCATCAGTATTGACAAAATTATCTTCAGTCAATTGCAAAAGGCAACTTTACTTGGAACAGTTTACATTCTGTGATAATACCTTTAACACCATTAAACATCAACCATCTGTTACCCAAGTCCTTGGGTAGAATTTGATAGATGGACAAAAATGCAAATCTGGCTGACTGTGTGAGCACCATAATGGTTTATGTCAGTATTTCTCAACCATAGCAGTTTTAAGATGTCTGGCCTTTAACCTCCAGAATTCTCCTGGAAGTTGAAGTTGAAGAGTTGAAGGGCCACACATCTTAAAGTAACTGAGGTTCAGAATCACTGAAGTATGTGAATCAAGACAGAGAAGAATTTGATCTTATTCTATCTCTGCAGATATTTAAAGAGTGTTATCATGTCTGCCTTGGTTTTCTCTTCTCAAGTCTTTTCTTGGAACTTAATTTCTAGCCTTTTGATTATCCTAAGTGACTTGTTCTGTTTCAATTATGGCCAAGTATGTTATGACGGTGGCAAAGAGAAGACAGCTTTCTTTGTCAGTAATAGTTTCTCTGTTTCCTTCTAGCCCATTCAAAGCAATTTCAGAAGTTCCTTCCTCAAAAAGATCCTATGTGAGTCGTGCTATATATATAGGGCTTGTATTTTTAAAAAAATACTGTGAACGTGTGGATTTCCGGATTTATCTCCTAGCCGCCACTCTGTTTTCCTGGTGCTGCCTGAGAGACAGAGTATATTGCATTACTGCATGGCAGAGCCTGTCCTTTTCATATGATGAAGCCAATTATATAGGAAAGTGTGATTCTCTTTCACTGGATGTGTTTAAACAGGGCTAGACTACCATCTGTCAGGCTTACTTTAATTTAGATTTCCATACTGAGCAGGGTGTTGGATCTGATGGCCTTAAATAACCCCTTCCAATTCAGTGCTTCTGTGAATGAGTTTGGAATATATCCGGAAAATTAATCTAAATGCAGAAAGCTGTTTCAGCATACAACCTGAGCTTCTCTGGGGCATGCTCAGAGCCGCTAAAGGGTTGATTACTCCCTTTCAGCCACAAGGGGATCAGTTTCGTGTGTGGACTGATTTTGGTTTCTTTCTGAATGTCCCTTTTTAATGGAACAACACGGTCAAGGTGCTCATCCTCTTGATGGTTAATAGAATCAGCCTTGTTTTCTGCATCAGAAGATTGCAAGCTTGGCTGTTTTTAATGCAACTCTCAAGACAGTTAATGTTAGCTGGCATTCCTGTCTATAAGCTGGTATTTAAATAAGCCTTTAGAAGTTTCTGTTGTAGCATGCTTCATTTAGACAAAATGATAAGTAAGAACACAGACACAACTAAAGTGATAAATGATAAGGAAATGTAATCCAGGGAGCACAATTATTTTTCATCCTCTTTCACATTTACATTTATTTCGTATGCTTAAGAAGGAAGTTTTTACTTGACACCATTATGACTCCTGATGTGTTTGGAAGCTGCATCCTAATGGGCTAACTCTAGCAAGCAGGTGCCAGGTGGCAAACTTTAAAAGCAAGATAATGTTAGATGCAGGCACTTCAAATACAAGTTCATAAGAACTTTGTCTCTGGTTGAATAATAACTTATGATTCCCCTCAAAGTGAAGGTGCATGCAGTTTATTGTACCATCGTGCATTTTGTGTTGTTATTGTTTTGTTGTCTCTTCTGTGGCAATTTGGTCAGAGGGGGGGGTGTATGCATACACAGAGAGTCATTGACAGAACATGGCTCTTATTTTGCAATTAGGATCAGCAGTTTTACAAGCCTCACGAAACAGCTCCACAGCTTCCATTTATCACAGCACTTTAAAAAGTCTTTTGTAAGAGATCTGGATGGGGCCCTTGAGGCTTGGTACCTTCTGGACCTGGGATTTATCAATTTTTCCAGCACAGAGCCATACATCACAAAGCAGGTGCATTGCATAAGACAATTGTCCTTGTGTAATGATTCCTTACAGGTTGGGGAATTCCAAAGCATCCAGCGATTCCTCATTAGTTACAGTGAAAAGACTTGTTCATCAGTTTTCTTCCCAATGAATTTAAGACAGAAGCCATTTATACAAAGCAAAACATTTGGACCAAGGTACAGTCTTAGGCTGTTCTAATGAACAGGTGGATATAGCTACAGTGTTTATCCATCCATTTAATAAAGATGTTTTTTAGGTTTCTTTTCAAAAACTCATTTTGTCCTTTATTTTGGTCATTTAACTTTTACTGTACAAACAGTACCACTTAATGCAGTCTTTCACATTCATGTGAAAAATATGGAAATCAAATTGTCTTTTTAAAAATTAATTTACATATACTGTATTGTTGGATTGTAGTTATTTTTATGAGAATATGCATTTTTGTAAAGTTGCTCTTGAATTTTCCTTTGTAAAGCAAAGTTATAGATATTAAATTAAAAAAATATTTTTATGAACCTCTTTCAGATTTGTCCTCTTTTCAGGTTTATTGCCCCTTTATTTTCCCCTCAAAATATGGTCACTGCAGAAATGGCTCATATTATACATATGCAGACAATCATTCATAAATAGGAATTTTAAAAAGGCAACATGCAGAGTTTAGATGGGCACAAATTTGTGCATTTCTCTTATATTCTGAGATTGATATGTGGAGTTAAAAAGCAGAAACAATAGATATGAGGCCAGATAATCCCTGTACTTGTTCACTTCTGAGCATACTTTGCTTTCAGTTATTGTAATGGTTTAGATTAATCCTGCCTCTCCCTTTCTAGTAGAATTTTATCTTTTTATTCTATAATATGTCTAATAATTTCACATATGTAAATGGGGAAAAATATCAAAAACTCATAAGTTGGGGGTGTGTATAAGTCAGTCAAAGCAGTGCAGAACATTATGATTGGTAGGTCTTGGCAAAAATGGAATGGGAATCCACTATATGATGATAAGAAATTTTTAAAAATGCAAAGCCATTCCTCATGTCTAGGGATTGTAAATGGGTTCATTTTCCAGCCAGAGAAGTGTAAATAAATTATGAAGTTCTACTTTGGAGATATACCTCATAAAAGCTAAATGACTGCCTAAAAAGTTGGAAAGTATTCCTTTTTAAAAACCAATGTACTTAGAATGTACTTGAGCCTTTTAGAAACTTTTTTTTTTAGATTGGAATCTCTTTCCTTCTCTAATCTCCATTAGGTCTATGGCAAGGGTGTTGGATTTGCCTTGACAAAGAAATTCACATCATGAAGACAATGCTGGGTGAATCAGGAAGCAATTTGCATTTGTTTTTAATGATCTCTGTGATTTGATGAAGATCTTTGGGTTGCCGCATAGTTTCTCTTGATCTACTGTCAGCTTCCTGTTTTGTACTCAACATTAAAGATTGTAACCTAGAATTTGTCACCCTCTTCCAAATCTAGACACCATGTGTAATCATCAACTTAAAACTTTTGGAGGGAGAATTACATAATAAAGTTGAAGATGAGGAAAAAAGCCAATGAGGAAAAGTTGGGAGATAAATTTGTAATGGTACTAGAGAATATAAGACAAATGTATTGATGATTTAGAGTGTGTTCACTGTACCTGCGTGTGCGTGGTCCACCCTCTTTGCAAAGTGAAGAATAAAATTACCATTGTTTTCTCTTGGGGGGAAAAAAGTTGAAGATGGCTTGCTGAATTTATGGATTCATGGGCACTCTTTGTGTGTGTTTTGTCTTACTAATTCAAAGTGACCAGATTTTTTTTTAAGCGGGACGGGGGGCGCCTGGGTGCCGCCATTTGTTTTGCCCTCTGCGCATGCGCAGAACGCTGCGCATGCGCAGAGGGCAAAACAGCAAATGTCGGCGTCCAGGTGAGGTGGGGGGGAGAGGGGGGAGAGGCGGGAGGGCGCTTGGATGCCTGCAGCTCGTGACAGGTAAGCTGCCGGCTGCCTCCTTTCCCCGTCTCCCGCCTCCCGTTCGTTGCTTGCCAGCCTGGCCGAAGGGAAGGCTGGAGGCGAGGAAAGGAGGCAGCCGGCAGCTTACCTGTCGCGAGCTGCAGGCATCCAAGCGCCCTCCCGCCTCCCCCCCTCTCCCCCCCCTTTCGGGAGGCCTTTCCTCGCCTCCCGCCTTCCCTTCGGCCGGGCTGGCAAGCAACGAACGGGAGGCGGGAGATGGGGAAAGGAGGCAGCCGGCAGCTTACCTGCTCCAAGTATCCAAGCGCCGCGGTCTCCCGGTCGCCCGCCCGGCCCCAGGGCAACGGCGGCAGCGAGGTACGGGGGGAAGAAAGGGGAGGGGGATGAGGAAGGGCTGTTTGCGCCGCTCGTAAACTCAAAGCGGCGACGGCTCCTCGTCCCTCACCCCTCCCAACAGCAGCGGCGCCTCCGAGGGCGGGGCTAGGGATGGGGCGGGGGAAGGAGAGGAGGAGCAGCCTCCCTTCCCCCTCCCCCCAGCTTCCAGCCGCCGCCGGAGGAGTCAACAACGCGGGACGCCCGCCCGCCGCCAACGCCGCCCACGGCCGGCCTGAGCTGAGAGGCCTGCTGCCTTTCAGGCCGATTGTTTGAAAGAATGCCCTAGTCGTGCATTCTTTCAAAAAATCGGGACTTTTTAGAGGACGGGCGGGACGCGGGACAAATGATGAAAAAGCGGGTCTGTCCCACCAAAATCGGGACGCCTGGTCACCTTATACTAATTGTGTGATGTTTCTGGGATACCTTTGAACCTAACACACTTGTTCAGGCTTGCATTGCCAATGCATCCCAGTCATCAACATTAACAAGAACCAAGAGTTCTCCTCTGTAAGGATTTGTCTCTTAGCAGACAAATCAATGTAGAGTTTTAAATCTAGTTTGAAGTCTTCATAATTAAAAAAGCACAAGGATGCACAAAATGAAGGAATGCCAACACCAAAGGGAAAAAAACTAGCAGCCATCCAAATAAATGCAGTCTTTGCTTTTCAAGTTGACTCAAAGTTAGTTTGAACTGGACAAATCATGTATCTAGTATATTTAGCCTTTCACCACTTGTTTAATAACTTAAGCACAGTAGTGCATATGCAAATATTTATCTTTGAGGTTATGGCCAGTATTCCACCAGTTTTCTTTCTGTCTAGCTTCTTCATAGAAATATTTACATACACACACACACCACAAACACACACACACATACCAGTAGTGGGTTTCACTTACCTTTGCTACCGGTTCGGGAATGGGAGCGTGCGGGCATGCATGCTTTGCACACGTGCAATGCTTCTGCGCATGCGCAGAGCATTTTTGATGATGTCCGGGTGGGTGGGTGGAGCCTCCCGCTGCTACAGCTAACGGTTTGCCGAACCGGTGCAAATCGGTAGCAACCCACCACTGACACACAAATACACACACACACCAAAGGCAGGTTGCTCACTTACCTCGCTGCCGGAGCCATGCGCGCGCATCTCCATGCTTTGGGGGGGCTTGCTTGCTACGCACATGCACCCCCTCCCGCGATTTTGCTTCTGCGCTTGCGCGGAAGCAAAATCATGCCAAAATCTTGCGAGGGGATGCGCGTGCGAGAGAGATTTCGGCACGATTTTGCTTCTGCGCATGCGCAGAGGCAAAATCTCTCGCACGTGATCCCCTCATGAGGTTTCGGCACGATTTTGCTTCCGCGCATGCGCAGAAGTAAAATCGCCTGAAAATCACCGAAAAAAATGGCGACACGCCGGGTGGACTGGCAGAGAGGGCTCCGGAGCGGTTGCAAAATCCGCCGCTCCCTACCGGAGCTGCGTACCAGGCAGCTCCGGCAGGAACCCACCTCTGACACACACACACACACACACACACACACACACACACACACACACACACCAGTTGTAGCTTACCTTCCAGGCAAGTTAGTCAGCTGCTTAATGATTAGACTCTATGAAGGACCCAGAGGTACTTCAATAGTGAGTTAGGCAGCAAATAAATTTCATTAATAAATAAACTAGAAGGAATACTTCTCTTTTTCTTTTGTTTATGTTCCATACTGTGGATAGTGTGTGTGTGTGTGTGTGTGTGTGTGTGTGTGTGTGTGTGTGTGTGTGTGTGTGTTTGTGTGAGTATCTATCATGTGTCCGTGTATCATGTCTTTCAATATGAGGGATTGAAATAGGCAGCCACCAGGTGACCCAAGGAACAGTTTAAACTGGAAAGCCCAGATTGTTTTTTAAAGATTAGTTAACCTCGTGAGGACAGAATAGAACATTATCAAAACTCACCCCAGGCTTTGTTTTCTGTAGAATACTCACTTAAAAGTCTACTCCAATCTATTGTTGATTCAATATTTAGGTGTTTTTTTATTTGCACAAACTATTAGCGAAAAATGCTGTTTTTAACAGAAAATATGTTTAGAGTTTTGATGCAAAATGATCATTTCTATACCTTTTGTTAGCTAAGTTATATGACAAAATTCAGAAAAATATGAAAACTGAAGGAATACTATATTTTGATGTAGAGTGACAGAAATGGATTCATAGATTTAAGTTCCTGAAAGTTGTTATATTAGAATGCCACAATCTGATTTTAAAAAAAACCCACCTTTCTACAATACAAATTTCATTAAAAAAAATTCCTTTGCTTTCATTATGGGAAGAAGGGATACCAAGCTGTCATTTGTTACAGTTCCGTAATATACCCTCAAGTGATAGCTATCACAAACATAAAACTGTCATGTTACAAATAAACAACACAGTTCCCTTATGATCTGGTAAGATATTAATAGTAATTAATTTTCTGCCTATTATTTATTCCATTTTTGATATTCAGCCATGATATATGTTTATTTCAGTCCATAATTTCATTAAGGCAATAAATAGCTATGTAAAATGTATCTTTACAATTAGTTGGATATAAACTTATCTTGAAAGATTTCTTCTACTTACGTGTACATTTATTTATACGTGTACATTTATTTTACCATTTAATTTAAATAATTTTGAACTGTCTATTGAACAACTAGATATTTTGTTCTTGTTAACTAGTTACCTCAGTGTATCTAATACCACTGAAACGGAATATTAGGCTGTCAATTCTCAACGCTAAAGCATTAGAATTAATTCAACTGCATGCATGGCTGGCTCAGGAATTCTGGGACTTAAGGTCCACAGGTCCTCAAAGAGCCATAGTTTGCCCACCCCTGGTAGGATTTCTTAAGCTGGAACCTAATGCAACAAGAATTGACATAACATTACTTTACATCAGAAGAGGAAGAAGGGAATGAAAATGTGTTTGTGTGTCTGTGTGAAGGAGAAAGTCTTGTGATTCTGTGGAGCAGGGATGGGGGAGAGGGAAGTACTAGTTGTGGAAATTAACATATGGAACTGTGTCACATTGATTCAGATCGTTGCTATGTTTAGCCTTGAACTGTCTGCTTTTGACCAACAGGAACACTACAGATTCAGACATATGTCTTTTGCAGCCCTGCTATTCAACATCATTTCACAGGAGATGCCTGCAAGTGAACTTTGGATCTTCTCCAGACAAAGCAAAAGCACTGCCAGCTATCTCGCCGGAACAAAAGATAAATGTATCTCTCTGATAATAGAGATGTTTAAAGTATCAAAGTAAATGCCAGCTGTATTGTTATGTATCCAGCTATGGGAAGTATCAGGATGAAATACATGGAAGAAGTATTTTTATATTGGTTAGGTTAGATTGCAAAGCTATATCCCCATACAGAATATGTAGAGGAAAAGTGCACTGTTTATTATTGTGTGAAGCAGTTCATGAAAACAAAGAATGCAGGAAAACCAGGGAGAAACCACACACACACACACACACACACACACACACACACACACACACACAAGAGAGAGAGAGAGAGAGAGAGAGAGAGAGAGAGAGAGAGAGAGAGAGAGAGAGAGAGAGAGAGAGAGAGAGAGAGAGAGAGAGAGAGAGAGAGAGAATATTATATGGAAGAATACAATGCAATTAGTATTTCTTACTTTCTGTCAAGTACAATAGTAAAAAACATTGTGCTAATAAAAATCACTACATTACATTTTTGAGCAGCACTAAACTGAAACAATGTGGAATCCTATTGGCTAAGCTTGCCTATTTGGTGATACAAAAGCTGTCTATGGTGCATAGTTGTATAATGCATACACAAAGCACTATATTTTCCAATATACAGTATGTATATTATACATGTCTATAATGTACACATGACAGTTTTCTAAATGATGGAGCCAATCAGATACCGTGGTGAAAACGAAAAAGAATTTTAGTTAAAAAAAACATTGATTCCCATCTGTGATAAATTCCATTTAATACAAGGCAACTAATTTGGGATTAATTAATTTAGATTAATCCTAATAGGATTGCTCTGTCAGCCTTTTCCCCAAAGTGCCACTTCTGACATGATTATAGGAGATTATAGGAGAGCATATTATCTAGGCTGCCTGATTGTATAACAGTATTGGACTTCTCCATTCCAGGAGTTGTAGAGATTCAATGGAAAGTGGTCATCCAGAGGCGTTCTTGAAACTTCATTATTGGTTGCTTCTAATTAGAATTGTTCTCAAATCTCTTAATCTCTGTCAACCTGATGCTTTCAGTTTCTGGGTTGAGGCAGATCACCAAAAGTGCCACAATATTATGCAGCATGGCCAATAATAAATCAACCCTTAAATCAATTTAAATCTGTAGGCAGATGAAGCATTTCTTAAAAAGAAAAGAAAAAAGAACAAGCAATCCTGTGTTGCAGTAGGAACTTGTACATGCTTTGATATTTACTAAGGTGCTTTTAACTTGAGCACTTTTTAAAAGCCACAGCTGCTAATACATTAAAATGGCAGCTTTCAGTGAATAAAACAAAAAACAAAAATAGAAATCTCGCTCTGAGGATTAAGAGAGAGCTTGAAAATGCTGCACAACAGCTGTATGCTTGAAGGTCATTTTCAAAACAGAAACATGCTTCATTTATTACTTTGGTGAAAGATCACCCTTCAAAGCAATAAAATAAGTTGAAAAGAACTTCAAATGCAATAACTTCATTTCTTAAATTTAAATAAATAAAAAAGTAATTAGCCTGTTTAATAATAATATTCAGTAATAATAACCAATATCCAAGAAATGAGACTTACAATATCCTTAATTTTACAACCTAGCAAAATAATGCTTAGGACCATCCAACATAGATTAGAGTCATGAATGGAGAGGGAGATGCCAGATGTTCAAGATCAGTTTAGAAAAGTCTGAGGAACATGAGATATTATTACTAATGCAAGCTAGATAATTGAGAATGCTAATGAATATTAAACAAATCAATATGTGCTTCATTGAATATTAAAATCATGTCAAACTGAGGAATGTCATTAGAAAATGATAATTCCATAATGCCTTATGTGAAACTCAGACACAGACCAAGAAAACCTCCAGTGATAAAGTATCCACTGCTCCAGGAGACATGCTGTTCCATGGGTTAATTGTTCTCACTGTCAGGAAATGTTTCCTCAGTTCCAGCTTTAATCTCTCTTTAATGAGCTGTCACCCATTGCTTCTTGTCCTGCCCTGAGGTACTTTGGAGAATAAATTGACCCCTTCTTCTGTTCTCTATTAACTGCTCTTTTCATTAGGCTAGCCATATCTATGCTCAATGGTTCATCATACCATTTAGTCTCCAGACCTCTTATCATCTTTGTTGCTCTTTTCTGCACTCTTTCTAGCATTTCAGCATCTTTTTTGTATCATGGCAACCAGAACTGGATACAGTATTCCAAGTGTAGAATAGTAGAATAGAATAACAGAGTTGGAAGGGATCTTGGAGGTCTCCTAGTCCAACCATCTACTTAGGCAGGAAACTCTACACCATTTCAGACAAATGGTTGTCCAATCTCTTCTTAAAAATCTCCAGTGTTGGAGCATTCACAATTTCTGGAGGCAAAGCTGTTGCACTGATTAATTGTTCTAACTGTCATAAAAATTCTTCTTAGTTCTAGGTTGATTTTTTCCTTGATTAGTTTCCATCCATTGTGTCTTGTCCGGCCCTCAGGTGCTTCGGAGAATAGCTTGACTCCCTCTTCTTTGTGGCAACTGCTGAGATATCGGAACACTGCTATCATGTCACCCTTTGTTCTTTTTTTCTCTGAGTGCTCTTCTCTGCACTCTTTCTCAACATCTTTTTTACACCATGGCAGCCAAAACTGGATGCAGTATTCCAAGTGTGGCCTTACCAAAGCATTATAAAGTGGTACTAACACTTCATGTGATCTTGATTCTATCCCTCTGTTAATTCAGCCTAGAACCATGTTGTTGGTTTTTTTGGCAGCTGCAGCACACTGCTGGCTCATATTTAAATGATTGTCCACTAGGACTCAAAGATCCCTCTCACAGTTACTGCTATTGAATGACGTACTACCTATACTGTCGCTGTGCATTTTGTTTTTCTTACCTAAATGTAGAACCTTACAAAGTGTGGCCTTACTAGTGCAGCATAGAGTGGTACTATCGCTTTGTGATCTTGATGCTATCCCTCTATTGATGCAGCCTAAGACCACATTGGCTTTTTTGCTGACTCATACTTAAGTGGTGGTCCACTAGGACACCTATATCCCTCTCATAGTACTACTCTTGGACCAGGTACTGCCTGTTACATACTTGTGCATTTTTCCCCTGTCTATGTGAAGGACCTTACTTTTCTCACTGCTGAACTGCATCCTGTTGGATAGGACCCAATGCTCAAGCCTGTCAACATCCTTCTGAATCTATCTTGAATATATCAAGGGAATACATAAATTCCTTATAACATGGGTCAAGCTAATTGTTTTAAAGTTATATATGAACTGAGCACCTGCAGTGAATTGGGCTGAATCCTGAACTGAATCAGGAGGATTCAGATCATAAAATGAGCCAAAATGGATTGGAACAGTTATAAAATGTTAGTGCTTTGGGGCATTGAGGAAGGCAAAAAGAAAGGCACGAAGTTCATTGAGTGATAAATCTGCTCTCCAGTCACAAGGATTATTAGGGAGCTCTTTAATATGAGTAAATCACTGATTTCACTAGATTGCAAGAGTTTTGCTCCCAGGTGATACATGGCATATAAATGTCAGCCATAAGTGAAATGAAGTCTGTCTAGCACTAAGGCCCTCCCCCGTTTTTTAAAAACCTTGAATGTGAAGGATTGGTTTTATTTTATCACTGTGCAAGACGGGGTGTATGCTTCATTTTTGTTTGCTTAATCATTAAAAAGCTCCATGAGCAAAAAAGCAGTGCAAAGACTCTTCCTAAAGAAAATTTGTGTAGCACACCAAATATTAATCATACACAGTATGATTAAACATTAAAAAAAGCACAGTCTGTTTGGTCTTCACCTCTTTATTTTGATTGTATATTTTAGAGTATTGCATCTCATTCATTGCTTGCAGATGCCATTCAATTTTATTTTCCTTCTGAAGAATTATATGCCTTTCCATTAAAAAAAAAAAAGCCCAACAAACTCTGCAGTTTTAGCAGGTGTTTTCGTAAGTGGCACCTGCTCACTATTTGGTATTTTTACTGACATTTTTTTTAAGCAGTAAGAAGATTAGTGAAAATTCTCTCACCCGCAAATTTATAACTATATCCCTTGCATAAAATCCCTTTATTTTTTTTCCTCATGAGGGGGATAATCACAATAGCAACAATATTAAGGTCTCTCTCTCTCCCTCCCTCCCTTCCTCCCTCCCTCCCTCCCTCCCTCCCTCCCTCCCTCTCTCTCTCTCTCTCTCTCTCTCTTGTGTATCCATTAGTCTACAATTAAAGAAATTGACTAAATTTAAATGTCTTGCTTGAAAAAGTTTATCTGATGTTTTTTGTGGCCTACCAGCTGACACTGAGGAGGTTGGAGAGGAACTTGGGCCAGTCCTGAAGTTTGGGGAAGGCTCTGATGGATGATCTACATCAGAAGCAGATATAGAACCAGGGCCGCCCGACATGTCCCAGCTGCTGTCGGAGTCAGAGATAAGTGGGGAAGAAAGGCAGCTGGGGCCTGTTCCAGATGCACGTATGCACAGAGCTGTCAGGAGAAGAGAACAACTGAGGAACAGGAGCCAACTCGGGAAGAAAGGCACATGTGGATGCTGAATGGCCCCTTCCTGGCTGGGGAATAAATAGAAGCTAAAGGGGAGTGGTGGTTGCAGGAGACAACAGTTCGTATTTCTTTCGGAACATTTGCTTAATGTGGTTTGTGCCTCAGAGACTTCTTGTCAGGAATTAATTTACAGCTTTGCTACTGGAAGTTCTCGGCCTGGCAATTATCCAAGGACTGATAAGGTCTGTTACTGCAATTAACCCTTGGAAGGATTATTGCCTGGACTTTTCTGTGTGTGAATGCCATGAATTCACAGTAGCTAAATAAAGAGGGTTTTTTTTGGGACAAGGAGTCTGATTCTTGGTTCTGCTAAGGCTGGGTCAGAACCATGTTGTTCAAATGCAGCCATTTGTGGATTCCTAGCTTA
The DNA here is from genome assembly GCA_023053685.1 of Diadophis punctatus similis. NCBI lineage: Eukaryota > Metazoa > Chordata > Lepidosauria > Squamata > Dipsadidae > Diadophis > Diadophis punctatus. Next base: position 42,168,890 of record JALIGW010000002.1, on the reverse strand, counting down.
ATCAATTGGTCACATGGTTTTGGGCAGACCTTGCTATGTACATGTATTACCTCTCTTCCGGGAGCTGCATTGGTTACCGATTTGCTTCCAAGGTGCTGATTGTCACCTTTAAAACCTTTCATGGCTTTGGACCAGGTTATCTGAGGGACTGTCTCTTGCCAGTCACATCTATTTGACCCACTAGAGTGAGGAGGCAGGTCCCTTCCCTAAGGAGGTCCCTTTTCCTAAGGAGATACATCTGGCAAGACCCAGAAGAAGGACCTTTTCTCTGGAACATCATCCCTCTGGAGATTAGGCTGCCCCCCACTCTAACACTCTTTCAGAAGGCCCCGAAGACATGGTTCTAACTAGTGGGCCTGGGAAACACAAAGCGGGATAAAGCCCATTAAATGGCTGGTATAAATGTGTGTTGTAACTGGGGTGGGGGTTATTATTGTATTATTTTTATTATTTTTAAATTTCTTTTATATTGTGTTTTATGTCCTTTGTAAGCCGCCTTGAGTTCCCATGTGGAATTAGGCAGCAATATAAATTTTCTAAATAAATAAATTGAAGATATTAATGTTCAATTTTCCAGATAAAACTTAAATTTGACTCTACACATGAACTGAATTGCTTTTCTTCATAAGGCCAATGTTAAACATTTGATCAGTGTACTTCAGTAATGCAGGTCCATTTTATGATGCAGCAATACTAACAACTTAGAGTAATTTACAAATTCATCAAATGATGAAAACCTACAATTATAAATGATAATTTTTTGCCCAGGAAGATAAATAGAACAAGCACTTATACTTATATGCCACTTCATAGTGCTTTACAGCCCTCTCTAAGTAGTTTACAAAGTCATCTTATTACCCCCAACAATCTGGGTCCTTATTTTAACAACCTCGGAAGGATGGAAGGCTGAGTCAACCTTTAGGCAGTGAGGATCAAACTCCTGGCAGTGAGTAGAGTTAGCCTGCAATACTGCATTCTAACAACTGCATCAATACGCCTCCATGTGATATGAGGTAATAAAAATTAACTAAGATGAAATAAGATAAATATAAATGGGAGTGCATTAGTAATCAGTGCTGTAGTTATGAGCTGTGACATATTTTTGGAAAATTGCACATCAGGGTTATAATTATAGCACAAGTGTTTTTATATTCTAATGTAAATATAAGTAATTGGTGTCAACCAACTGTTTTAACATGAACATTAGAAGTCCATTTGTATGTTTCATCACCAAGAAAATTTAGGTTAATAGAAATACAAGTCAATTTGAGACAATTTCACACCTTAGGTTCTCCCCCATGTATGTATGGTTTTTATATGTTTTTAAAATTCTTTTTAAACTTCTTTTTAAATTATTACATTGTTTAGTTGTTCTTTAAATGTTGTACGCCGCCCTGAGTCCCCAGGGAGTAGGGAGGCATATAAGAACACTAAAATAAATAAATAAATAAATAAATAAATAAATAAATAAATAAATAAATAAATAAATAAATAAATAAATAAATAAATAAATAAATAAATAAATAAATAAATAGTTTTTTTTCTTTGGCAGGACTTTGATTACTGCTCTCTTCTTAAGGAAATGTTATATGCTTCTCTCTTTAGCTGTAGAGAGTCTGTTACTTTTGGTCCGTTTCTTTTGCTCCACAGATTTTCAAAACTATTAGACCTATGTTCTATTGTTTAAAAAATGTTGTTCACCTTCTCTTGATTCAGCTGTTTGATTACAATGTAAATTGGTTTGAAGTATTGTATTGTTAGCATCTTTATTGTGCTTTTCAGGTCAAAATTAGACAGAAATAATGTTAAAATTAGAATAAATAAAACCATTGTCATCATATTAATTTGGAAGTAATAATTTGGAAGATAATCCTTTGGAAGTAGAAGGAAATTATGAGCCATAGCATTATATACAAGGAAGAAACCTGAATGTAGATTATTTGGTACAAGTCAGATAAGATCCAGTTTGAATCTATAAGTCAGTTTAAAAATATGTTCACTTTGAATTTGAATTCATTCCATCAGGTTAATTCAATCTGAATTTGCTGTTTTAATTTGTTGTTTTAAACCACCCAGAGTCACTTTGGTGAAATGGGCAGTGGAGAAATTTAATATTAAAATAAATAAAAAATTAATTGGAATTGATTTGATAAAAATGTGCATGGACATGTGTGAACATTCATTGATCAATTGTTTTGATCCATTCAAAATAGCCTGATTTGATTCCACAAATAGATTCTTTACACTGATTCATTCATAAAGCTTTACAAACTGTCCTTTTATGCTATAACTGTATAGGATAATACATATTGTGATTTGTCACCCTAATCAGCTCTACAAGTCTAATGATCCTTATTTGGGACTTCAGCCTAGATTCCCATTCCAATGAAAGTCAGATGGATTCCATAGCTAAACAGTGCTGGAAATAGATGCAAGGATCTCTATTACAAACATTGTATCTTGTTTCACAACTCTAACTGGGGTGAGACCAATCATGTATTTCTAAAGAGTATTAATGGTAGGTAAGTTATATAGCTCTCAGCACCAAGTCTGAGACATAACTTGAACCATAAAGCATAAGGGATTCTCACATGAAATGATCTTTCTCCTTATCAATGGAATATATCTCAAATTCCAGAAAGGTTTATTAGAAGATATCAATAATGCCTTAGTTAACCGTAAGATAGAGTAAAATAAAAGTATAAAGGTGTATTTCCATGTAATCTTGTAAAGGTTTTAGAAGGTGTATTGTACAATAGGATAGGTAATGTGAGAGTAATATGAATATTAAATGAAATAATGTAATCATCCAACAATAGCTTTTGATGGATGGGGGGCTACAAATGCCCCACCTGTTTGTTATATGTTTTGTTTTGTCTTGTTTTGTGTGTTCAATAAAAAATACTAAAATTTTTTTTTTCTAAAAAAAAGAAGATATCAATAATGGTAGTCTATAAACTAGACTGCTCTTTAGAAGGCCAGATCCTGAAGATGAAACTTAAATACTTTGGCCACCTAATGAGAAGGAAGGACTCACTGGAAAAGAGCCTAATGCTGGGAAAGAATGAGGGCAAAAGAAGAAGGGGACGACAGAGAATGAGGTGGCTGGATGGAAGCAGTCAGCGTGAGCTTAAATGGACTCAGAGGGATGGTAGAGGACAGAAAAGTCTGGAGGAACATTGTCCATGGGGTCGCGATGGGTCGGACATGACTTCGCAACTAACAGCAGCAGCAGCAGCAGCAGCAGCAGCAGCAGCAGCAGCAGCAGCAGCAGCAGCAGCAGCAACAGCAACAACAACAACAACTAGACTCCTATCTTTTTAAGCTTTTCATTTGCAAAACAGAATGATCAGGCTGGAGACTGATAAAGTCTCTGATATTCCATATTTTGAAACCATGATGATGTTTGGATAATTGGCAGTTCTAAGTGCCTTCTTTATGAATAACCTGGTCAACTCAGTTAATATAAGAAACAGATGAAAATAGTATGGAATCCTACCAATGTACTAACCTGACAGTTGAAAGAACAGATACTGGTGATGTTGGATTACAATAAATAGATATTAGCATAATTCATTTTAAATGAAGAAAAGATCTGCAGCAACCCTTTACAGGTTACAATCCATAAATAATTTAGTAAAATGATAAAAATTTAGCAGAATTAAATGAAAGTAGACCAAAGTAGATTATGCTACTATGATTATTCATGGACACTAAAGCAGTTTTGACAAATGTTTTATGATCTTAGTCTGACATTGATATATCTCTATGAAACAGGGATGTACATATAAAAACAAATTACTATAGGTAGGATAGAGTTCAACATTAGAGAAGATAGCAATGCCACATGTTCATCAGGCCAAATAGCTATAGACAGATGAACATAGGATTGTGATAGATAACCATTTGTTATGATAGATATCCATTTGTTGTCTATTTTCTATCTCTGGGATTTTCTGTTCTGAAGTTTTTGTCATTAGCAGGAACGTATGAAGGTTACCTCAGTGTTGCATGTTGATACACTATATGGCAAATCCATTAAACCTCAAGAATTCAAAAGGCATCTCAAATGTCTGTTTTTCGCTTTGGCCTAATCCACAGTTCCTGTATAGATGTTAATTTTAAATCACTATATTTCTTGATAATTCTGAAGACAGTTAGTTTTCAATTTTGTCAAGCTACTCCTGTTGTATGTAAATTTGATTGAAGATATTTATAATTTATCTTTATAATTTATCTTTATTAAGTGTTTATTCAGAGGCTACTTATATAGTAAGTATATATTCAAAACTCCTTTTACAAGGTAAACTAGGAATCTCACATAGGAGAAAGTAATATTTCACATTTAGTTGTGTCAGAATGTCCAATATTTATAGGGCAATAGGGAAGCACTTTTAATTGAGAAGCAACAAAGATCAGTTTTATTTGCAATTATATATCCTAATTTATAAATTAACCATTATATTCTCAAAAACTGTAGGTTTAAAATGCCTTTCAAGAAAATGCAACTAAAATGCAATAGTCTAAAATGGCTGTTCCCAATCAATGGTGGTGGAAAGATTTTTATTTCGAAATAAGAAATGTAATACAATTTGATGAAATCTGAATTGGTCCTCAGTAATTGTCTGAAACCTGGGAAACAAAATTGGACCTTCTAGAATGTTCAAGGTGCACAGTCCTTATTCTTAACAGGACATACGATACCAAGTTCATCTTAAAAATGCATTTAGGATCAGTTGATTTGCCATTGGCAATCCATCTAAATCTAGATCAAGTTGCTTTTTTTATGAAAGGAAGAGAAAAACACCTTAACACGAAGATGGAATCGACAGCAGAAATAATAGCAGTGATTTTCTAAAATGAAGAATGTTGTAATTTGTTCCACTTTAATGGAGAGAAATGTAAGATATGATTATAACACAAGCATGATAGATTGAATTAGTGACGGATTAATGAAGAGAAAAAGAAATGCATTTGGGGAGTCATGAACCCATGACAGCTGTACCATCTTTCTTTGGAGAAATTTACAAATGAAGGCTTCCTTTGAGACACTGAGTGTGATTAGCTTCAGCATTGCTTCTCACAGCTCTTCTGTAGACTTCAGTTTTAGTACTCATTAAAGAATAATGCCTGAATCCCTTCTGAATAACTTATTAAAGTTTTAACTCATCAAAAGTATCCATTTTGTAGAGTTATAAAGTTAATTGTTGAATATTATATTGATATTTCTGGTTCCAGATTTAAATATAAACTTGCATTATTTTTATAGGCAAGGCATTCATAATTGAGGCAGGTGTTCTCTCTCAGTGAATGTTTACATTCTGTCTTGATATTCCAATAAGTTGTGTATGACTATAAATTGTCATAGTCCAAAGATAATATGATTCTCCACTAAACTATTTGAAATGGGCATTGTACATGACAGATATATGACTTCAAAATACTACTAATAATTAGAATAAAGAAGCAGTTGAAAGGAGAAACATCATTTAATATGCAATTATTGCTAAGACAAATGGTTATTAATATAATAAAATATAAGCAATGGTACAATTTGCATGGAGACAATTACTGATAAGGTTAGCAAAGTGAACCCACATTTCTGCTTTTATTATAACTGTGGCATGTCAGCCACTAACACTAATCAAAGTCTGACAAACCCTTTCAGGAAAGAATGGGTTGGGAGATCTTGCTAGTGTAAATTGTGATTAGCTAGCCAAGCATTTTGTGGATTGGGCAGAATGGGTGTGCTTCAGGTTCCTTCAGTTAACAATACCATTTATCAAGATCCAGGAAGCCACTTCTCTGTTGCAGATTTTGCCCTCTGGAACAGCACCACCTCAGAGACCCATATGACCCCTATCTCAGGATGTTCCAAAAGTCTTTGAAAACTTGGCTTTGCTCTCAGGCCTGGGAGTATGGTAACTGTTAATCTCCTCTCTCCTCCTCTCCTCCTTTCCTCCTCTCCTCTCTCCTCTTCTCCTCTCCTCTCCTCTCCTCTCCCCTATGATCTTACTGGGTGACTTTTAAATTTAATTAAGCAGTCCAACTACCCTACTTACTAACAACTTTCAAATTGCTAACTGATGCATCTAGTTGAAAACAAACTCTTTCCACCTGATAAGAAAGAAAACTGCCCCAAAACCCAAAAACAGAAAATCACTCTTAGCTGACAAGATAATTTTGGAAAAGTGTAAGAGAAATAAGACCTAGATGAATGTACAAATTGATTAAAATAAGGATTCCTCTTCCTGACACAAGATTGAATAATCAAGTGCCTGGAAATAACAGGATCCAGTAGAAACGTCAGAAGATCAGTGAAAGACACAGTTTCTGGTCAATGGGGATTGATTGGAAGAGGTTAATATCTTTCAAGGAGACTCACTATCACCACTACTGTTTGTCATTGTACTGCTCCCTCTGTCCACAATATTGAACAAATCAGGCCATAGCTATCAAGCATCAAAATCATTGATTAGGCCAGGGGTAGGCAAAGTTGGCTCTTCTATGACTCGTGGACTTCAACTCCTAGAATTCCTAAGCTAGCATGATTGGCTCAGAAATTCTGGGAGTTGAAGTCCACGAGTCATAGAAGAGCCAACTTTGCCTACCCCTGGGTTAGGCTATCCCACTTCCTTTACATGGATGAGCTGAAGCTGTAAACACTATCTGAAAACCTGATCAACACTATCCATATATACAACCAATATATCTCAATAGAGGTTGAACTAGAGAATTTGCCACTCTCATCATCAACAGGGGATAAATAATGAAAACTGAATGACTCAAGATACCCTATATAACATCAAGAGCCTGGATGAAGATGATCACTACAAATACCTGGTCATCCTTCAAGCTGACAAAATAAAGCACACCAATGTCAATATGAAGGTTAGAAGTGAATACATCATGGGAGTGAAAGTGAATTGAACTCAAGCAGAATTAAAAGCCCGGGATAGGAAGACCAGAAAAACAATGAGAATGAAACATGCCCTTCATCTATACAGCAATGTTGATAGATTCTACTTACCAAAGAAAATAGGTGGGTATGGAATGTTGCAAGTGTACAAGATACTTGAAGAAGAAAAAAGGACATTGGAAGAGTATATGAAAGATAGTGCAGAAGATCTACTGAAGCTAAGATTCTATGAAGTATTACTAAGTACTGGAAAGACCAAACTGGATCAAATGAAGAACAGAAATGAGATATGGCAAAGTATTACATGACTATACATTAAAAAAAAGCAGATAGCAACAAAATCTGACAATGGCTATGAGCTTGAAAATTGTAGAAAGAGACAGAGGGACTAATTCAGGTTATATAAGATCAAGTCCTAAGAACAAACGTCATACATTCTCAACCACAATAACATAACAATCCAGACTTAAGAAGTGTTGAAGAGAAAGACAAAAGACAAAAACTATGAAAATTGGATATGGCAGTCTCTAGTAAAGCAGGATAAAAGAAAAAGAACTGTAGAAAAATCACAAAATGCAAAGACCTGGAAGTAGAAGTAGAATAACTTTAGCAACAGAAAGCAAAGATAGTTCCAGTGGTGATAAGCTCCTTGGTTACAATCCCAAAACATCTGGAGTACCACTTGAATACCATTGGCATTGACAAAAACATCATCAGTCAATTGCAAACGGCAGTTTTACTTGGAACAGTTTGCATCCTGATTGTACCTTTAATGAATAAAATGATAATATCTCCCTATCTCAGATCCTTGGGAAGGGCTCAATAAATGGATAAAACAAATACAATCTAAAGATCTGGCTGACTGTGCCAACCATAATAATAAACTATAATTATGACCCTCAAAGAAGCAACATATTTCATAAAAAGACAACTAAGATCATAAATAGTTTTTAAAAATAATTTTATTAAGATTTTTAGAAAGAGTCCAGAATCAGCTTATAGGAGAGATGGCCAGCATAAAATTTTTATCACTAAATGAAACAGCAATAAAAGAAAAGAATAGGAAGGAATTTCCCACTCTCATGTGAACAAGTATAAACAATTTCATAATCTCTTCACCCCTCTTAATTAATTAAAATAAAACCCTTTATCCCATAATCCATCTCATAGTAATAAATAAATCAAATAAGTAGTATCTTCTTCTTCTTATCCAATTGTCAGTAACAAGTCCAAACTGAGCTCTAAAATATTAAAATTAATTAACCACCATTAAAACTCAATTGTCCATATCTCGAGTCTTAGCTACAGGCAAAACCCCATTTAAAAGGCATAAAAGGTCCCAATCTTCTAGTATTAAAAAAAAAATCAAAGGCTAAAATTTAACTTAATGAAACCTTTTCTACTTTTTTTACAAAAAATAAAACTCTCTAATACACAACCGATTTCGAATGCCAACCATTACAGAGATAACTGCCCAAATAGCATATCCCTTTCAGATCAGCACTCCATATCTCAACTCTAAACTGTTCACAATACAAATTCCAACATCCTAATGTAAAACAGATTTAAACCTAATAAACAGAACTAGTTTCTCCTTTGGAAAAAAAATCACATAATTAGATACTAAGCATTTAGATACTAAACAATTAAGACAGAGAAAATAGCTGTGAAACAAAAAAAAATTAAACCCCAAATAAGCACAACCAATATGTTACATTTGTCCAATCAAAATATAATTAAACCCAGAAAGAACCACACGGAACAAAAAACATGTTCCATTTTAACCATGGTCATAAAAGTCATTTTTTAATCTTCCTTTTTTAAAAAATACAGAACAGTCTTTCTCTGTAATCCATTCCAGTAGTTGTTGAATCTTGCTATGATTTTTTCCCCTATACTTTAAGCAGTCTCTTTTGTAAATCCAAGAAAAAAGAATTATGCCTTTTTTTCTATTTCCTTCCTTATTTTTAAAATTTCATACCATATTTTCCAGAGGTGAAATCTACTTACCTTTCCTACCAGTTCAGAAGTGCGTGCTTTGCACTCATGCACTTGCTTCGCATGCACTTTTTCACCCTCTGTGCATGCACAGAATGCTTTGTGCATGCACAGAGGCAGAGGCGTGTTGCTCACTTACCTTGCTACCGTTGCACTGCATGCGCATCACCACGTTTCGTGCCCAGAAGTGAAATCTCGCTGAAATATCTCTCTCTCGCGCATCCCCTTGCGAGATTTCGGTGCGATTTTGCTTCCGCGCATGTGCAAAAGCAAAATATTGCCTAAAATTCACGAAAAAAGATGGCGGCTCCTAGGGACCAGCAACCGACCGCACCGGGTCAGTAATCTCTTGATGATGTCACCAGCCCGCCACTACCGGTGCAATAGAGTGGACCGCACCAGTAGGAACCCACCACTGCACAGAGGGTTAAAAACAAGAAAATGGCGACGTATGGGTGGGTAGACAGAGCTTCGTGCTGCTGCCACTACCAGTTCTCCAAACCACTGGCAGCTGCTGCTACCGGTACACCCAGACCAGACCGAACCGGTAGCATTTCACCCCTGACTATTTTCTTTGTATTTAATGGCAGATTCTTTTCCAAGCTTTCATTCATAATTTCTTCAAGTGGAATTTGTTGTGTATCTTGTTCTATGACATTCTGTTCTAAGGAAAAACTGTTCCCCAAAAGATTCAACCTATCTGCCATAATTGATTCAAAGCCTTGACGCAGTCCTTGGAGGTGTTGCTCAAAGATACCACTAAATGCCATGCTAATTTATTTCACACAAACATGGATTTATTCTTTAAAAAGAATTTCCAGGTCTTGATTTTCAAAATTCAACACTCCAATGTCTTTTGAACCCTTAATCTTTTTAAAACCTTCAGTGGCCAAAACCTTACCTTATTTTTTTGCTGTTTGTTCTAAATTCTTAAACGTTATAATAAATATATATATTCACTTTCTTATGTTATAGTCTGAAGGCTCATACTCACCTTGTCACTTTGAAGGTGTCTAAAACCTTTGTAGCAGTTAATAAGCGATTTCAAAAGGTAGTTATACTCAAACTTAGAGTCCTTTGAAAGGTTTCATTTGAAATTTAATTATATTAAATTTCCCAGTCTTCAGGTTCATCCCCCCCCCGCCCACATCATCAGATATCACTGCCTTGTGGTCTATTTGTGAGGAAAAGGAATGACCCTTAAGAGAAATGGTTAAGGGAATTTTGCATCTTTCTTTCTTATTCAGAGAAGTTCAAAGGAGCCAATCTACCCTTTAGAAAGACGGTCATATACCCCCAGGAGACTAAAAATGTCTGATATCACCAACTACAATAGATGTACTGTGGGGGTTGAGAGTTTGTGTCTCATCTGAAAAAGAGATATTTTTTTGAGCAAGTAAACCATTTGGGATTTTAATACATTCGATACACAGATAAAATGGCTGCCACCATGAATATGGTCAATCCAAAATACATATTTACCACATGTCAGAAATTGTCTCCCTTTATGCTATGTAATATCTCAAAGTGCTGTCTATCAGCTTGGCTTCGCTTTGTATTTTCTAGGCAGATGGGCATGCTTCCAAATAAAACACAGATTTACAGCCTATCAATTTAATTTTCCAAGAGTATAATTTTACTCTCAGTTTACAGGATATAGATCTCAAATGCTTTCTTGGAAAGAAGATGAGTTATGAAGCTACTCTACAGGAGTTTCCTCCTTGCCCTCCCTCCTCCAATGAAGAGTAAATAAAAAGATCAGGTGGGACTTGCAAGCTGTGGATGCCACCTGAGATGTTACTTGGAACATTAGATTTCTGAACATATTCGGTTCATATCCGTGAACCAGCAGGTAGAGGAAAGAAAACTTTCAGGAAACTGGAAAATAAATTTGTGAAAATGTGTCAGAATCAAAATTGAACTAGACCTTAACTAAGGGGAAGCATCATTCTTAGCATGCATTTTACCAGGACATATTTAAATAAGAGTTTATGTATGAACTGACCTGCAAGGAAATGCAATGGAATGAAGTGAGACAGATTTCTTTGTGGTTTGTGCAGTTAAGCATTTTCTTTCTGTGTAATCAGCAAACTAGAGAAGGGATCATGCTTCAAATATTCAATTTTTTTCAGGGTTAAGAGTTGCAATTGAAATAAGAAATGCAATTAAGAAAAAATTAAGGAAGGAAGTGAGGAGATATTTAAACTTCAATGAACTTTTATCTTTTTGAGAAATAAATGCTGCAAATCCATTCTTCCTTCATTAATTCTTTCCGTTGTTCATTTTTTCTTCTTTCGCTTTTTCTCTTTCTCTCTCTCTCTCTTACATTATACAATTCCTAAAACATGGCCAGTCCACTTTTATGTACTATAGCATTTATTTAAAAATGCAGTTGGACACATTTTGGGCAGCTGAGCTTGAACGATTGAAGATGAGTGCTAAATGGTTTCTCAAAAGATTATAACAAGAATTAGAAAATGAAGATAAATGCTATTTTATTTACATAATTTGTATAATCTCATTAACAGTCTCCTCTGGGTGGTTCACAATTCAGAAACCATAAAAACAATTTAAAAAGCTCTAAAAGTCAGCCAATTAAAGCAGCCACAGTACATAACAGAATAAATAAAGCCAGGAACAGCAAAATATGAAGTTTGCAAGGTCAAAAGAAATAAAGATGTCAAATAATATTAAAATATCCAGGAACGCAATATCTAGATATGATCTAGAAAGCAGTGTAATTTATCATAAGAGAATGAAGGAAATACTCCATAGAGAACATTCCACAATCGAGACACCTATTCCTTAACAGCAGTTCCTTTCTTTTAGGTTTTATAACCTTATACTAATTGTAAATCATCAACTTGTTTGGCATCACAAGGGTCAAATGGAAATGTGTAGGGAATTTTAGATAAACAGCTCTACCAAATAGCTGTACCAAAATACATAAATAAACAAACATTTCTTCCCCCAGCAATTATTTTTGAAATTGTATTCCCAGAAGACTGAATATCTCTAAATGAGGGAAACCTTATAGTAAGAGTGAATAACAATTAAGGACTGCACTGGAGATGCTCATGGATAAGAAACCTTGATTATACTGGCAGGGTAGAATATCTTAATATACAGTAAATTATTCTTGGATGTGGGTGGGCGGCATGGTATGCTAAATAAAATGGCCAATACTATTAGCTTTTACAGCTTCTTCAGAAAATAGATGAGTGCTATGAAAAATGACAATTACTTGTTCTGGCAGTCTGTGTATATGAATGTATGCATGCCCAATGTACAGGCAAGCCCTGTTCCTAAGTCTGTCTTTAATTCCAATTTGTATATAAGTCAGTACTTGTGCTTACAAATGGCGGCCTAGTTCCAAAATTGGCAGATGGTATTCTCCTTCCTTGAGCTGTTGAACTGCTAAAGTTGTGTAATGTTTTCAGGACCTCCTGAAAACCACCCAAAACAGGCTGTGTTTCAAAAACACATGGTTTCAGTGGTTTATAAAAAAATATTGTACAGTTTCAGTGGTCCATTGGCTTGAGGAAGCAGAATGCCACCCACCATTTTTTAGTAATAGGCAGCCAGTAGATAAGTATGGGTTATCTGTAAGTTGAACATTCTTAACCCAGGGACAACTTGTAATGGAGAAACAAACAAACAAACAAACAAAAGCCTAGAGGTTGGATGTATGCCTTTTAATTATTAAAGATCATAATAGACCTACATTTCCTAGTGTCTCCCAAGCAGGTAGCATACTAATGCTTTTATGACATAAGTACAAGAAAAAAACAAACATCAAATAGGTTGTAAAAAAGAGTACACTAGTACAGAGATACTAATTCTTTCAGAATCTTCTTTGAAAGGATGATTTGTCTGACATATGTTAACATACACAATGAAACATCACATATTTTGTAAATATGCCAGAAAAACCAACATTTATCTTGTTTGTAAAAATTGCTTCACAATACTGGGAAGTTATATTGTGCCTTCTTTCTTTCTTTCTTCATTTTCTTTCTTTCTTCATTTCTTTATGATGGAATTACTTTTGAAATTATACATTGTGACGTACTCAGCATTAGGATATGCAGAAGATATGTGGAACTGGTACTCATTTGGAGAACTAGTGTAGTAGTGCTATATGCTGTATATACTACACAGTATAGTATATACCAGTGTTGGCGATCCTTTTCAGCACTGAGTACCAAAACGGGAGTGTACGCGTGTGCGCAGGGGAGTGCCGGAAACTGGGAGAGCAGGTACCCGGTGCACACACGTGGGAGCACTGGAAACCGGAAGAGCAGTTTGTTTTCTGTACTGTACCACAACAAAAGTCTAGAACATCGAGAAATGAACAACATAAGGGAGAAAGAAGATATATTCTGGGATGCTACCTTAGGCCTGACATAAACTTGACAACTGTTCTTTTCAATTCAATGTTGTTATATCACCAGCAACATCTAGTGCAGGCGTTGGCAACCTTAAACACTCAAAGAGCCACAAAGGTCCTAATTGGAAGCCCCCCATTCAATTCTGGAGCCGACTGGAAGTCCAGTTTCCCACCATAGAGTCTCCTCCTAGCATCCTTTTTCCTCTTCCTGTCCTAACTGAAAGCCCTATCCATTGTGGAGCTGACCGGAAAACCCGTCCCTTCCCATAGAGTCTCCTCCTGGGAGGCCCTGCTCCCCCCCACCTAACCCCCCCCCCCACCTAACTGGAAGCTCCTCTCAAAATTGTGGTGCTGACCAGCGACAGGGAGCCACAGCAGTGGGATGAAAGAGCCACATGCAGCTCCAGAGCCATGGGTTGCTGACCTCTGATCTAGTGGAAAGTACTGAGATATCCTAGCAATATATAGCCCCACTTATTCATGTCCACAAGCATATCGTAAAATATATGACAGAATTCATAAATTATTGTGCTAATTATGTTTTACCAGTTAACACCGATGAAACTCAGTGAGGAACTCATTCAGAAGTACACCAGGTGTTGCATTTTACAAATTGTGAAATGTAAGACCTCTTTAGATTGTTTAATAAGAAATAATTCTTCCCAAATAAGATTTAATAAATAACTAACATACTATGGATGTAAATCGCAGTAAGACAAAAACAAGACAGATGTCTGAGATTTAAAGTAATAACTTCATGACTATCAATGATGAATGTGCTCTCCAACATATTTTGAAAAAAAAAATCAAAACCTATGAAAATCACTTGAGTATGGAATGTTAGGTATTTCACCTCTCAATAACAACAACAGTTTTAAAATGCTTTGGAATGTAGTCTAAACTACAGGTTCAGACTAATTAAAATAGGTCTGACTTATTCGGAAGTCATTCATTCTCAGTTACTTGTTCATGTTATTTAAGGCAATATTCTAAAAACAGTAGTATTTTACTACTATTTCTTAAACTTGGCAACATTAAGATGTGTGGACTTCAACTTCTAGAATTCCTTGCCTGGGAAATTTTGGGAATTTAAAAAAACCACTGATTCTAACATTTATATCAATATAAATACAATGTAAAGAGCAGAGGTGGTGCAGCGGTTAGAGTTGGGTACTGCAGGCCACTTTAGTTGACTGTGATCCGCAGGTCAGCGGTTCAAATCTCACCGGCTCAAGGTTGACTCAGCCTTCCATCCTTCCGAGGTAGGGTAAAATGAGGACCCAGATTGTTGGGGGCAATATAAATATACATTGCTTACTGGTGTAAACCGCTTAGAGAGTGCTTGCACTGTGAGGCGGTATATAAATGTCACTAATAATAAATGTCACTAATAAATATAGCATTGGAAATCATTGTAAAGGAAAAGATAGAATTGCCAGAACTACAAGGAAATTTATTTATTAAGTGCACATGTGAAGATATTTGGCAGCATCCTAATTGAAGAAAAAGAAATGACAATAAACAAAACATGGTAAACAGTGCTGTTTTATACTTGGCAGGAGGAATGCAGACCAGAACTCTGTTCTGTAGCAGATCATTGAGAATGGAATAAATGTGAGAAAGAAAGCTTTTTCTATACTAGCTTAGAAAAGTGATAAATGATTAAATGAATTGACTTTATTTCTTCATTTTAACTATCATAATAGAAATAATAGTTCTGCAATATTTGGGTATAGGTTTGCTATCCCTGGGTTGTTAGGCTCAGGTCATGTTTTAATTTTAATTTTGCATAGAAAAATGGTTGGACTTGATAATCTAAATGAGCCCATCCAATTCTATGGTTTTATAATTCTATTATAAATACTAACCAGCATATATGCATTTGGATAGCTTGATGGATAGATGTTCATGCATGTTAATGTGAATATACTGTAGATAACCAGCTAGTTATAGTTCCTATAAATGTAACTAGCAACCAAAGAGTAAAAGAGAATGATACGTTTAGATGTTTTAAAGTTAATGCTTAATTACAATTTTAATGTAATATTGTTAATGGAGTGACTCTTGGTTAACATGTTGCTTTTTATTATTTATTTGAACCAACTTGAAATAAATCAACAAATATTTTCAAAATAATAGTTCAATTAGTACTAGAAATGAAGATGGCAAAAGGCAGGCCTACTGTGCTCTTATTGCTAAGTCCAAAGAAGACTAATTGTGGTTTGCGAACCATCTTCAAAATTAGCCCAATGTATATGAAAAAGTATGGCTTTTATAAAGGACAAGCACCATTTGATAAGACACGGTTGAACTCTGATGAAAAATTATGGGAAAGGAATTATAGATTAACAATGGCAACTTCTTATAAAGAAAATTTTTGTGAAATGTTTTATAGATTGCATTTACTACCTGCTAGGTTAAAAATATGTCTAGCAAATGTTGGAAATGTAACCAAAAGACGGGCACATTTTATCATATGTGGTGGAAAAAAATACATAGATGCTAGAAAAGATAATAGGGAAACATATAGATTTTAAACCTGAACTGTTTTTATTAGGGATGATATCAGAAAAATTTGACAAGAAAAGTATGTATTTAGTATTACAGCAGCGAGGATTATCTTCACACAATATTGGAAAGATGAAGAAACACCGCAAGATGAAAAGTTACTTAAGAAGATACTAGACTCTGCAGAAATGGACAGACTTACACTGAAAATCAAACAGAAAGAAGACACAGAATACTATCAAACTTGGAACTTATTTTACCAGTGGTTGGGATAAAGGGGTGCAGAGTAAGAATGGCATTTGTATTGTTAAGCAAATTAAATACCCAGATAACACAATGTCTATTAAGCATTAAAAATGTAATTCATAGAAAATTAATAAAATTTATTTTAAAAAACTTATCCCAATGTACATTACACAAGGTGACAACATCTGCAATCATGTGTGAAACAATCAGACTGAATTCTATTTCAAGTATTTTTTTTTAATTCATGTTGCTTCATGATGGAGATTCATGAGCTAGAAGTTGAATATCCTCTTTCAAATAATGCATTTATAAGGCCAACATAGGTCATTGAATATAATGGTAAAATAATCATCCATTATATAGGAAGATTTGAGAATCACTCAGTTGGACAGCTTTGGTTTAAAGGCAAAACTGACAAAAAATTACTGAGCATTTGACGGTAAGAAAAAAGAAGGTAAAGGAATCAGTTGAACTTCAAGAATTGGAACAGATGAAAGAGAAAGAGAGATCATCAGTAATGTGTAGATGTGAACAAGGTGGATGAAAAGAAGAAAAATATCTGTGCTGGCATCAAAAATTGCAAGCAAAATACAATGATAGGCTCATAATTTCTTTTACTCACTACTGGGTTGCTCTGCCAGCATATACATACTTGATAGACTCATCCAAGCAACTTCCAGCTGTAACAACATGCTACTTTGATCATCTGACCTTCTGAACTGGACAGCTATATGTCTATGCTCCTGCTGGATCATGAAAAAGGATATGTGGCTTAGGAAAAAAAATAATGAGAGAGAGAGAGAGAGAGAGAGAGAGAGAGAGAGAGAGAGGAGGGAGGGAGGGAGGGAGGGAGGGAGGGAGAGAGAGAGAGAGAGAGAGAGAGAGAGAGAGAGAGAGAGAGAGAGAGAGAGAGAGAGAGAGAGAGAGAGAGAGAGAGAGAGAGAGAGAGAGAGAGAGAGAGAGAGAGAGTACTATAGCCAGAAAACAAACCAACTGCAGCTAATATATATCACAAAGATTAGTTCCTTTGATGACTCTCATTAAAAGGCTAACGAGTAGTGGACATGCACTAAAAGAACTATAATTGAACTCTTCCATAAATGGGTTCTCTGCAGAAACATCAGGAAAAGCAATTGTGAAGTCAGCTGCCCTCCTTATAATTCATACAAACTAGGTCCTAGATTAATTTTTTTCTCCTTGATCAAACTGCATTCTGTGGTGCAACATTAATCCTTGCCTCTATTTTGGTAATTGACAACAGTGTGAATGTGTAAAATATGACACACCATGGGCTAAAAGTTTAAATTCTGTGAAAGGGGCAGAGAATAGCTAAAAACAGGAATTTTGTATGAGAGCATATAGTGTAAAATGTACTCTAACTGTTAGATGGTGGATTCAGCACAGGAGACCGACTTGACAAACAGCTCTTTATTGCAATAGATGTACAACCAGCAAAGCACATTCAGAGAGGCCTCCTATTTATAGGAGCTGACAGTAACAATTGTAACTAAACCATTTTGAAATAACCAATGAGGGTCCAGCATGTTCTCTTCAGTATTGCTGGACCTGAGTGAAAACTTCCAGCTCTAGTCAGAACATAACATCCCTCCCCCTCTAGATGAAATCGTCCGACATACGAAATCGCGAAGGTAGGCGGGGCGTCTACGCTCCCGTTCAGATCTGCGTACTTCAGTCGGGGGAACTACAGCAGCCTGGTGTGACTTAGCCGCTTCGTTCCTGGGGGCTGTGTCATGCATCTCTTGAGCTGGAGTGCTCTTGGGTTCTTCCACCTCAGGGCCTAACTCGACAGGGGGACTCTGTTGGCCTGCAGTCTCGCACTCCAAAGCCTCCGAGACATCTGGACATGGTTTAGCTAGGAAAGGAATGCACGGTGTTACGTTTTAATTGGTCTATGTGTCTCTTCCATAAGCGGCCGTCTTGTAACCAGACTGCATAAGACACAGGTCCCAAAATTGTCTCGACCACCCCTGGCAGCCATAAAGGCCCCTCGGCGTAGTTGCGAGCAAACACCCTGTCCTCTGTGGAAAAGACCCTGGTTTTCTTTGTCCCTTCTGTCTTGGTTTTTACTACATAGTCAGGGTGTAACCGGTCCAGGAGTGACCGGAGTCTGCGGCCCATTAAAAGCTCCGCTGGGCTGCGTCCCGTAGTGGCACTTGGGGTTATGTGTTGAGTTATGAGGAATTTGTCTATTCTTTCCTGCCAATCTCCAGGTCCCAATCTAGCTAACCCCTCTTTGGCCGATCGCACGAAGCGTTCCGCCAGGCCGTTCGTCGCAGGATGGAATGGGGCGGACAACGCATGGCGGATTCCCTGACTAGCCAGATAGCCCTCAAAAGTTGTGGCCGTGAATTGCGGGCCGTTGTCCGTTACCAATGTGTCCGGAATGCCATGGGTAGCAAATAGACGCCGGAAGATCTTAATAACAGACTCCGCAGTGGTCGACCGCATAGGGAAGATTTCGAGCCACTTGGAATAAGCGTCTACAATTATCAGGAACATTTGCCCATGGAATGGACCTGCAAAATCGGCATGAAGCCGTGACCATGGATTTTTTGGAAGGTCCCAGTCATGCACCGGTGCTTTGGGAGGTGCCGGTCTGGATTCCTGACATGGCAGGCATTTGTTTACCCATTCTTGAACCTCCTCATCCATCTTTGGCCACCAAACATAACCCCTAGCTAAAGCCTTCATTCGCACAATTCCCGGATGGCCCTCGTGCAAGGTTCGTAGTACGTCAGTGCGCAATTTGGCGGGAATGACCACCCGGTCCCCCCACAAGAGGCACCCCCCTTGCTCCGACAGTTCGTGCTGTCTAAGCTCGTACAGTTTGAACTCGGGCCTGACTGGGCCTCTCGGCCACCCCCTCCACACCCAGTTAAGGACAGTCCGGAGAGTGGAGTCTCTGGCCGAGTGCCTGGCCACCTCAGCCGAGGTGACTAACCCTGAGTCTGCTAGGTCAATCAACAGTACTGGGGCCTCTGGAGCTATGTCTGACAGTATCTCGGGCAATGGGCACCTGCTTAATGCGTCCGCGTTCCCCATGTTTTTCCCGGGCCTGTGAACCAACTGATACGAGTATGCCGACAAGAAGATGGCCCAACGAGCAAAACGGGGGGACAAAGCAGCTGGAGTGGGGCGATTCCCCGCTATCAACCCCAACAGAGGCTTGTGGTCTGTGACCAGGGTGAAGTCTCTACCGAACAAATACTCGTGGAACTTCTTAACCCCTGCTACTAGGGCCAAAGCTTCCCTATTTAGCTGATCATAATTTCTTTCAGCGCTAGACAAGGTGCGTGAGTAATACGCTATCGGTGCCTCGAGGCCATTCGGAAGCCGATGGCTCAGAACAGCCCCAACCCCTACTGGGGAAGCATCGCAAGCAAGGACCACTGGCAAAGTGGAATTGTATTGGATCAGGAAACTGTTGTTGGTTAACAACCCCTTAACTGCGCTAAACGCGGCAGCCTCCCTATGGCCCCACACCCAGGGAGTGTTTTTAGCTAGCAGCCTGTGCAGGGGCTCTGCGACCGTTGCCTTATCACGTAGGAATAGGCTGTAAAAGTTAAGAAGACCCAAGAAAGCCTGTAACTCTGCCTGATTTCTGGGTGCCAGGGCCTCCTGGATGGCCTTCAGTTTACTTTCTGTGGGGTGGATACCACTCCCGTCTATTCTATACCCCAGGAATTCCACTTCAGAGACTCCCAAGACACACTTGCTGCGTTTCGCTTTCAGCCCGGCAGCTCGTAATTTCTCAAGGACCATTGTAACCCGACAGCGAAGCTGGCCTATGTCATTAGCCGAAATGAGAACATCGTCGAAGTACGGCACGACCCCAGGGATATTCTGCAACAGACGTTCCATTACACTCTGGAACAACCCCGGGGCCACGCTAACCCAAAATTGCAATCTGTGGCATTTAAATGCCCCCCTGTGGGTCACAATGGTCTGAGCGTCTGCTGTGGGGCCATCTACAGGTAACTGCTGGTACGCTTGTGCCAGGTCTAATTTAGCAAACAGGCGTCAGGACCCCAACGAGTGCAGCAATTGGTGCACGATTGGCACAGGGTAGGCACTCTGCTGCAATGCCTTGTTCACCGTGCACTTGTAGTCAGCGCATATCCTGATGCTACCGTCTCCTTTAATTGGCGTGACAATCGGGGTTTCCCACCGGGCATGATCCACAGGTTCGAGTATCCCCTGCTTGATCAATTTATCAAGTTCAATGTCAATCTTTTCCCTCAAGGGCAGGGGAACCCGGCGGGGCTTCAAGCGGATTGGGGCAACATTAGGGTCCAGGCTAAAAGAGATTGGGGTCCCCACATACTTGCCCAACCCTTTGCTGAATACATCACGGAATTCGTCAAACAGGTCGTCTAATTTCTCTGTCCCGACAGCATTAACTCCGGAGACCTCCAGCCCAAGGGCTTCGAACCAGCTCAGTCCAAGAAGGCTCGGAAGGTCACCGTCCACAACGATGAGCTGTAACGGTCCAGAAAAGTGTTTAAATTGGACCTTGACACTGGCTTGGCCGCGAACCGGAATCCTGTTCCCTTGGTAGTCCGACAGGCGGAACCCGGTGTTTCGTATGCGGTCAGTGGAGAACCCGGGCACGGCTTTCTTGAGATTTTTCCAGGCGATGATAGACACAGCCGAGCCCATATCTAATTCCATTTCAAACGGCACACCCTCGACGACAACGGACATCATGATTTTCTTCCCTCCCAGGGAACGGGCACTGTCGACATGCGAATCATAGGCAGCCGGCAATGGCCTGGAATATCTTTGGCATCGTTTTGAATCTTCGCGCCAAGCCCTCGGCGACGGTTCAGCCCATGAAGGCTCAGGTGCACGCGCAGTCGAATTTGGCAGTGTGGCGCGGCAAACTTTAGCCAAATGTCCACGCCGCTCACACCGTTGGCATGTCACGCCACAATACTTGCAGGAAAATCTCGGGTGCCGTCCCCCGCAGCTAGCACACCCCCGGAAAGGCTCGCTGGGCGGTTGCGGGTGGGGCGGGCGACGCAGTTCAGTCCTGTAAACCTCGTCATCGCTGCTAACATCGTCGTCCAGCGTCCCCATGTGGACGGACGGCTGAGTTAGCGGTGCCGTTTTCACCTCTTTTCTGGACGGGGCAGCACGGTGGAGTGATTCAGCAGCGTTGGTGGACGATTCAGCAGCCCTGGCCTCGTCCAGTGCAGCCGCCAAAGTAAGTTTAGGCCGAGCTAGCAAACGGCGCTGCAGGCGGAGGTCCAAAACCCCGCAGATCAACTGGTCCAGCAAGATATCGTCTAGGTCACTAAATTCGCAATGACCAGATGCCTTATGGAGAGCAGCAACGTACTGGTTGATAGTCTCTCCTTCCCGCTGCATGCGCTGACGGAATTCATATCGACGTACGACTTTAGAAGGAGTTGGTGCATAGTGGGTCTTAAGCGACTCCTTAAGCGTGTCCCACTGCACTGTGTTAATCGGCGCTGGGGCAGACAGGGCCTCTGCAGTATCAAAAACTTCTGGCCCACAGTGACTTAAAAATAAAGCTCTTTTCCGATTGTCTGCCAGGCTTAGTAAGTCATTTGCTTCCAGGAAGCACTCAAAACGCCTCATATATGACTCCCACTTCTCTTGGGCCGGGTCGAACGGCGGTGGTGGGTGAAACGCTGACATGATATGAGATAAGTAGTAGGCGAAGAATGAGTTGCCTGACTGGTTGTAAAGCCCGTGGGGCTTGTCGTTGTTCTCCTGCTCCCGATTTCCTCGTCGCCACTGTTAGATGGTGGATTCAGCACAGGAGACCGACTTGACAAACAGCTCTTTATTGCAATAGATGTACAACCAGCAAAGCACATTCAGAGAGGCCTCCTATTTATAGGAGCTGACAGTAACAATTGTAACTAAACCATTTTGAAATAACCAATGAGGGTCCAGCATGTTCTCTTCAGTATTGCTGGACCTGAGTGAAAACTTCCAGCTCTAGTCAGAACATAACACTAACCATTTTTGGTAAGCCCCTCTAAGCTTGAGGAGGCTTTATAATGTATAAAGCATTGTAGAAGATTGCACAGGATGAGGGAAGAGCAGAACTGTGCAGCAACATTCTTCTCTCATACTAACTTGGAGAACATCCATTATATACTGCATGACAAAAGAAACAAAAGGCAAATTGAGAAAGGGTGGGAGAGTCCGCAAAGGAATGTTGCATTTATCTTTCTAATCTCTTGTTAGACAATTGAATGGCTTTCAGAATGCTTCTTCAATGTTTTGTTTTCCCCAGCAATTGATGGCCTAATTAGTAATTATCTTTCATTGCTCTTACATAGCCTTCCATTCTTGCCAGAATTTTTTCCCCAAGACTCATATTAGAATATTCATATTAGAAAGATTCTTTATAATTCACTCTATTCACCAAGCACAGAGTCCCAATTGACCTATGAGGGTGCACGCATATGGAAAAATGAGACTCCATGCTTGGTGACTAGAAGGCATTAGAAAGAATCCGTCTCCTCAGATTAGGGAGTTTGAGAAATGAAAGATTTGAGGTATGTGCCATCTGAGATGCCATTTTTTTTTCAGGAAAGATTCATTTCATCTCCAACCTGCAGAATTGCAGGAGTGTGCAAGTGTCTCTCTTTATGAATGGAAACATGCTAGGAAAAAATAATGCACAAAGAACAGAAAGAGTTTAAACGGTACAGTATGTGTTTATTAATAAAGGCAATTAATACATAGCAAAGGAAAATGTGTTTGTCTGACCCTGAGGCAAAAAAGGAAAGGACAGTCTCATTTGCTCATTTGCTCAGCTCCCTCCACTTCACCATAAATGATTCTAATGATGTAATCGTGTATAACATAATGACACTGTCATTGTTTTCATTGTTTTTCGATACCATTATCACTCCTTGTTAATTGTAACTGTCCTCCCCCAGTGCTAGCCTGAGGCATGATTGGAATATAAATCCACAAGTATTTATCCCACAAGTTGCTGGGAAAGAACCTTGATTGAGAGGCCTGGAGAACACTAGAGGCAACGCTGAGCTTGATCTGGCTGAATCAAAAGAGAATTTCCTATGTCTAAACAATCCCCTACATTACCAGAAAAGATCTGAACTTTTGTGCTCATGAACATTCCCTGAAATAGCTTCTTTTATACACTAGAATGAGATTAAACTAAGGATCTTTTGCTTATCAGCATTGAAGAACGGAGTGTTTATTTGTATGTCTACAATGTTCATTCGAGCTTTTTGGCTTAATCGGTATGCTCTTTCCAAAGTCCAAAGTGATCTCTGCACAAGTCTGAAGTGTGTTGATTTTAGCTCTGCAAATCTTGCTGCTATATATATTTGTTTTCCATATGTTGTAACATTTGCATTCATAGTACATTACTGATGTATCGTTTTTCTGGCTTTATTTTCAGTTTTATGGTATTTGAGGTTTTGTATTGAATAAGGAGTTATGCACTAGAAGCATCTGATGTGGTTTCTATTTTATGAATTTCAGCAGATAATTAAGAAGAGATTCATGTGACTATAGGAGAACTCCCCTTGATAAAAATATACAGGAATTTCTCTTCCTTTTAAAACACGGGTGTCAAACTTGCGGCATCATGTTGCTGTCACATGACGTTTTGTGACGTTTTTCCCATTTGCAGAGCTGGGGTGGGCGTGGCCTGCACATGACGCATATGGCCCATGGGCCGCCAGTTTGACACCCCTGTTCTAAGACAACATACAATCATTGGTGAAACCATGGTGTCTTTTGAAAAGAAAATAACTACTCATCTTATTCTACCTAGTTGGACTGTGATTTAATTCATGCTATTTTGGTTTACAATTGTATTACTATAAACTCCAGAGAAAAATCCTATGACTTTTATGCTCGTAGTAAGCTTGCAGTAAATCAGCATGGCTTCAAAAGTGTGCTAGCAGTGTCAGTTACATTTATTTATTTATTACTCACATTTGTATGCCGCCCAATTCCCAGAGGACTCTGGGCGACTGACAATCAAGGCAAATATGAATAAATACAATAAAAACATCATAAATGAATATAAAAACATATTAAAAGTTTAAAAAAGAATCCCTCACACATTCATTAACATTCGCATTCATTCTGGGGCAATCATCTTCGTTAACTCCATCAGGTTACATGATCAAAAACAGAATTTTTCAGCATTCTGTTGAAAAATTTCCTTATAAGGCATAACATTTTATTGATTGATTGATTTTTAACATTTTGGAACCAGCCCATCTCCCTCAGATATAGTGATCAAAATGCAGTTGATAGTTCTTGCTAATTATGAATTATTTTACAACAAAATTATTTTGTTTGTTACATTAAGTTAATCCTACATTTCTATCCACAAAAATGTTTCCACAAAGAGACATAAAGTAAGTGAAATAAAAGCCTATTATAAAACACAAAGACACAAAATTTGAGACTTAAAGACACAGAAAAAAAACTATAACCGCAATTATTCAAAATATAGAATAACAAAAATCTCTCCAGCTCAATCCAAACTAGAATCGCATTCAGTCAACATGCCAGCAGAATCCAAAGGGAATTTCCTTGTTTCTTCTTGTGATCAAGAGAACTTAATCTTCACATTAACCTTTGTTCTCTGCCAGATAATGGTGGGACAAAAAGCAGTGCTTCTATTGAATCGAGCATACTGAATTTGGACATATAGAAGGCATTGTTCATTAGGCATTCAAGGTCCAAAATGTTCACCATGGCATATTTTTAAGTCTACTCAAAATAATTTTGAAGCTGCAAATGTATACAAAGATCATGTGAATTCTCCTTTGCAGCAAACTGGAAAAGTCTGCAGCTCACTTTAGAATTGCATATGAAATAAGACTTCAAATATGCAGCTTCAGTTTCAGAGCAAAAGGAAAAATTCTGTGTGTTTTTTATTCAACAATTCTTTTTGATATAGGAAGTTTTTTATTCGTAGCAAGTTTTGATATAGGATATTTCCAAATAAACAAAAAAAAAACCCTCCTTTGTGTATATTTTATTTATTTATTTATTTGTCAAACATGTATAGGATAGTAGTAGTTTGTATAAACATAAGTAAAAAGTAACTATAAAAGAGGACAATAGGACAGTAGGACAGGGACGGTAGGCACAGTGGTGCGCTTATGCACGCCCCTTATAGACCTCTTAGAAACGGGGAGAGGTCGACTGTAGACAGTCTAAGGTTAAAGTTTTTGGGGTTTGGGGAAGAAACCACAGAGTCAGGTACTGCATTCCAGGCATTGATCACTCTGTTGCTGAAGTCGTATTTTCTGCAGTCGAGTTTGGAGCGGTTTACATTTAGTTTGAATCTATTATGTGCTCGTGTATTGTTGCGGTTGAAGCTGAAGTAATCATTAACAGGAAGGACATTTTGGTATATGATTTTATGAACTACATTTAGATCAGATCTTATATATATTTAGCAATAAATGCTCTATAATGACTATACTGTATGAATTTGCTAGAGATCTGTCCTTCAACAAGTGTGGTTTGTCAAAACATTTGTAAGAAATTCTACACAGCATTTTTAAAAACAAATTCAGAATCATTTTGGAATATGCTTGCCTCAATATAGCCAAATACAGTATCTTAACAATTGTAGAAGGATTTGAATCTGATTTTCTGATATCCATATATAACATGTGATAATCGGTATTGTGTCACAAACAGGCTTGGTTCACAGATTATGCTAAAGCATAATGTAATTTTGTTTTGTTCCCATATAGCAATATGTACAAATCAAACCAATATGATTGGTAGATTATGATTTGCGGCTAATTTATTAGCATGTTAATTGGGCTATTGGTGGCTAATTTGCTAAAGTAGTATCTTCAACATACAAAGATTCATTTATCAAAAATTTTTGTTCTGCAACTGAAAAAAATAAGCACCCCTAATAACCATGATTCCTTTAAAATTAAAAATTCTGCGATAACGTAATTTAAACTTTTGAATAAGTCCTATTAATACGGAATATCAATATTAACAGTAAACTTTTGCACCAATGTTGTATTTTTATTATTACTTTTTAGATATTTTTAAAGTGGAAAAAAATAAGACCAATACATTGCTTAAGAGAAATATCTGGAACAAATGTAGAACAGTCTAAATTCAACATGGCATTGATTTTATCACTTCAGTCAATTGTTTCAGGCTCCTGGTTTTTTGTTGTTGTTGTTTTGGTTTGGTTTTTTAAATTTACATTTTTGGTTTGAAGAATGTTAACAAGCTGAGCTCTTAAAATGTTTTTAGTTAAGCACTTTCTCAGGAATAAGCATAGCAGACAGACCTTCCATTTAGTTTCCTTATATGTTAATCTCAGTAGAACTTCTGACATTTTCCCAATATTTTAGGAGACATGGGCAGAGTAGTAGTTCTTTTCAGTTCTAACCACTGATTATTTTATTTAGTGGAAATTTCATTATCCCAGATGTTAGGAAGTTGGGCATCAGATGTATTTAACCAAAGGGGGGGGGGTGTAAATATACATTTTCAGTACTGATGTTTTTGAATTATAATGATTCTACAGTTTGTGATTTTTTTAAAAAGTAAGCATTTTAAAAATATTATTTAAAAGAATATACTTTAAACAGAAAAAAGAAAAACTGTATGCACAAACCAATATGCTGCGAGGATTATTTTCAAATGATTACCATGTGTATTTTTTCCATTTTATTTCATGAAATATTACATTTCAGTCATTTAAAAAATAGTACAAGCACGAAATTCATGAAACTACTGTACAGCAAGAAAAATATACACATCCAATTGTTACAATATGATTGAAGAATTAAAAGGACCTTGGAGATTTAAGCTCTAAATGCACTGTTTGAAATAACATTTGGCTCAATTTCCCTACAAATCAGTATACCTGGCTTTTCATAATTGTTAGTGTGTATACAATTGCCTAGGGTAACACTTTGTGGTGAACTAGTTGTACAAGGATAAAGATGGAAATATAGCTTCCAGTTTACTAAAGTTAAATGAATTGATGCATATCTTATTTTCATATGTAAATGTCTGAAAGATTAATATATTAGAACTTTTTAAATTGTCGTGGCCACTCAAAAATCCAATTATCCTTGCGATAATTCCTTTAAACAATTGGAAGAGGACCCAGTTTAATCCTTTTCTTGGCTATGGATATCAAACTTTATCGTGGGAAGAACTGCTTCTATTTCTTCCAACCTTACTCACACAGTGAACTTTATAACTCAAAGTAAGATACAGAAGCAAGTTGAACTGATCATCCATGTTTTCTTTCCTGTATTGACAAAAGTAAACTGCCACCTATATATAATAGCTTATTGAATGAATCCACTGTAAATGATTTTGATTTAAACTTTTTTTATATATGGTAAAGAATATATATGGAACTCTTACTGAAAAGCAAACAAAGGCAGATTACCATGCCAATCATCAGGACAAAGTTATGAAATTAAAATGAAATATTTTGAAAACATTCATGTGCAATAAAATAAGATCTTATCAATGGTACTTCTCCTTTTTTTCCAGTAAAAAAGAGCAAATGAAACATTGCTTCTGAAATTCTCCTTCTTTCTTGCTCATCAACACTAGTATTTTCTGTTTCAGCAACTGGCAAAATTTAAGATAGTATTCAGCTACTAGATGTCCAAGGCAGAAGGGGATTGTTTTGTTTAGATATTTTGCAAGATATTTTTAAACATCTTACATCGAGAAGGCATGGAAGCATTGCTAGTAGAAGGGCAAGAAGAAGGCCAGAAAGTCCTAATAAAATTTTATGGGCTTCCAATTATCCATTAATCAAGAATGATAATAAAGATCACAGGGTAACTGGAAATAAATCAAAAGTCCCAAAAGTATTCTCTGTATAACTTTCCAATTGAAATACTGAGATTAAATAATGTTTTGTATTATCTTCTAGCATCTGTGGCTGGATATTATATGGGATCTGCACAATCCTGCAAATAGATTGCATTTATATGTGGTTAGGGATGGTCTTCTATTTTGGCAAATTTGTTACCCATGGTGAATTTCCTGCTTCATAGAAAACTGGACATAAAGCCTGCAAAAAATATTTTTCACTCCTATCCAGTCTTCCAACTTATGTGTGTGTTTGTATATGTGTACAGTTAGTCTTCAATTTACAACCATTCATTTAGTGACTGTTCAAAGCTACAATGATACTGAAAAAAGTGATTCATGACCGTTTTTTAACACTTAGACTGTTGGAGCATCCCCATGGTCATGTGATCAAAATTTGGGCATTTGGCAATGTCATGTCCCTGGGTCATGTGATCACTATTTGTAAGTTTCTGACAAGCAAAGTCAATGGTGGAAGTCAGATTCACTTAATAACTCCATGATTCATTTAACATTTGCAGTAATTCACTTAACAATCGGGGCAAAAAAGGTTATAAAATAGGGTGCAATTCACTTAACAACTGTCCTGCTTAGCAATGGAAATGGGCTCAATTGTGGTCATACATCAAGGACTAGCTGTACGGTAATATAATCTACATTTGAGATAAAATAAAAGCAAAGTATTCTGTAAAACCTGACAAAATCATATTACTGTAATTCTTGTTAGATGCCATTAAAACCCTTTATACTTGGGGGAGAAAAAACAGTAATATAACTCTGAGGGGAAAAAAACATGGATGTGTGAATGGATTTGTGATTCTCCTGTCCCTCTCTCCCAAATTTTGTTTTTATTACATTATATTTAAAAAGAAAGAAAGAAATCTGCTTAAACTGAGGGATAATTTGACTTGGTTGTCTTATTGTCATTCTAAATAGGCAGTTTAATCCGCATAAACCACAGTGCTCAGCTGGAACTGCTATTCAACATTTTCAACTGCCAGTTTAAATTCTCCAAACACACACAAAAAAATACTTTACCCACACTAAAAGTTTTCTTCTTTTTTATTCTAATAACCGAAAAGGTTATTCTAGGATATGTGGTTATTGTAAACTAATTCAGCCCTGGACTTTAGTACTTTATAATAATCTTATCCATGACAACCACTCCCTTAATTTGAAATGGTTTATAGTTTAAATAATGAAAAACACACCAGGTCCCACAAGAACTGACATCAAAAACGACATTCTGTTTAATCGATTTAAAGGGTTTCCTTTCCTTGGTCTGCCTCATTTTATTTTTAAAGTCTGATACATAGCCTTCTGTCTTCAAATGAAGCTGTTTACAATAGAAACTTTCTTTCCCTTCATTAATTTCAGTTTTATCCTTTTTTTTGGATGTCACTAAAACATAGTTGGATCTTTGATTATTCATAAGTTAACTTAACATAACTTAAGAAGTTCTGTTCTTAATCATTTTAATAGAAATTTGTCTTGTTTTGTTCCTCAATAGAAAAGGGTATCTTGACATGTAAACAGATAGCACCAGAGGTGGGTTGTTGCCGGTTCAGACAGGTTCTATAGAACTATAGCAGGAATTTCCCCCCGCTTGCCAAACAGGTAGCGATGGCTGGCTGGCCACGCCCCCAAACCGGCTCTCTCGGCAGCGCCATAGGTGACGCCATCTTGATTTTTGCTTCTGCGCAAAAAGTGTTTTTTAAGCACTGCGCATGCGCGCGGGAGGAAGCGAACTGGCGGTGAGGTAAGTTAGAACCCACCCCTAATTCTAATATGTCTTAAATCAAATTAGGCCTAAATGTGTAATAATTATAAAGTATTACAGATTTAGGCCTTCAATACTATTTGTCTTAGGTAAGTGAGGCCTGTTTGAATTTGGTCAGATTTCTCAGTAAACCTGCTTTACAGTATATATACAGTATAACTCACAGTATCCAGGTGATATGTAATAACTATAAAATGTCATATTGACGGAACTAATACTATGCTGATTTTTTTTCTTAATTTTGTTTATTCTCTTGACACCCCCCCCCCCTGTGATGCCCACATACAGGTACTGAATGTAGAATAGTAGGTTATTGTATAAAGTTATAATGTTGTTAAAAGGAACTGTTTAAACAAGTAAGTATAGAGCCAGACAGCTTTTAAATGCATGGTAAGTAGAAAGGGGGAGGTGTTTATCCCAGTGCTCCAGAAGGGAGGGGGGATAGATGACATCATAAGAGACAGCCAATCGGAGCATAGATAGCAGGGCCAGGAACTATAAAAGGCCTGGCTGAGAGAGATGTGGAGCTCTCTGTTATGTTATGTGGTAATTGCCAAAGGAGGGAAGGATTTAGTGAGAAGTGCAGTGAAGAAAGCTCTGTTATGTGGTAAATCCCAGGAGGAAAGGCTTAGTGTGGAGAGCGAGGAGCTCTGTGTGTGACTTCCAAAAAGGGGAGATTTATAGAGAATCTCTGCCTGAATTTGACTGTCCAAGAGGGAAGTTGACAGGAGAGAATATAGGCCTTAGGCAGTTCTGTGGGAAGCAGGAGCCAGGGTCAGGGAATAAGATTGATTGATATATCGAGTAATCTGTAGATAGAGATAAACGGTGAAACATGCTCTTATCTATAGGCCTAGAAACAAAGAAGATTGGATTTGCTTAGATTTAGTCAGGAAAGCAAGGAGAGTATTGAGGGGAAGAAGAGAAAAGAAAGAATTAAATAAGCTGCTTGTGGCTTTAACAAATTCATTTGACAATTACTGAGAAGTTGTATTTAAATAAACTGTTTACTAGTTTGTTAAAGAAACGTGTCAACGTCTGTCTATTCCACACATAAAGCAAATCTTAAACAATCCTGCAGAGCTTAGAGATATTGAAGAAAAAGTAAAAAGCAAGCCTCTAAAGAGAGAGAGAGAAGTGAAACAGAGGGTGCAACCCTTGGTCAGGGAGATATAAAAGAAAAATTAAACACAAATCACTACCAAGACATATAAAACAATAAACCTGACAGGAAGGGGACGGGTGGCGTCCCCCGCACCCCCCCCTCTGTTTTTCTATTTCATTCCCACATACTTTAGATTTGCTTGAATTTTAGTTACATTCAGTAGATGGCTTTATTGGTTAAAGGTGGCAAAGCTTACTTATATTACCTTCTAACATAACTATCATTTGGCATTCTCCAAAGCTGCCCAGGTTCTCAAACTGTGAAAGTCTCACAGGAAGAATCTTCTGAGTTTTCTCTTGAATAAAGTATGGGAAAAAAGAGAAATTGGACAGATGACTGAACAATGATAAAGACTCCACTTAACTTTTAATGAAGGTAAGTGCAAGGACACTTGGGGGGAAATGCATTTCCCCCCCTCCTTAGATTTAAGTTAGAAAGAAGCAGAAGAAAATTTTATAACAACATTGGAAACAAAAGTGCGGTCAGAACTCTTGGGGACCAAAAGACATTGCTATTAGGAGTGAAAACACTCTGCTTTATTGTGAAAAGTCAGTAGTTAAATCTGAACATGTTTTCTTATGTGCTTTATATAACACTTTATCATTCTTAAAAATTGATAAGAAGCATATTTGCTTGCTAGTCACTAATACCCAGTAAGGAAGGGGGGAAAGGCAGTGGAGTGGGGTGAAGGGAAGAACAAATAAACATTTTTGATATAAGTTAGCAATTTCAACTACCGTATTTTTTTGAGTATAAGACGCACCGCAGTATAAGACACACCTTAGTTTTGGGGGAGGAAAACAAGGAAAAAAGGCCTCTGCCTCCCAGCAATTTGCCAAACAGCAAACAGCATAGATGATATACACTGTTTGCTGTGTATTTCTGTGCATGTGCGCTTGACCCATAGAAATAGCAAAAAATTGGAGAAATGTACATTATGGCAGTATATTAATCCCAGAAAGTTTTCTTAAATGTAATCACACTAACTCCTCCCAATTATTTAAATAGATCTACTCCAAACATGACTAAGTCAGGGTTTAATTCAGCTGCCTTATTTTAATACTAATACTTAATACTAAAACAGGACATTTCAGATTATACTTTTACAGATCTTTAAAATTGATGTGGCTTTCTGGAAGGCTTTCTGCTATTTAAAAGAAGATACAATAGCAATGGGCCTCTTCAGAGCAAGAATTTATTTTAAAAAGCTTCTTCATTTTGTTAAGTTGTCTAGAACAGTGTTTCCCAACCTTGGCAACTTGAAGATGTCTGGACTTCAACTCCCAGCATTCCCCAGCCAGCAAATGCTGGCTGGGGAATTCTGGGAGTTGAAGTCCAGACATCTTCAAGTTGTCAAGGTTGGGAAACACTGGTCTAGAACAATAATAAAGCAGTCTTTAAAAATAAGTCTTATAATTTGAACACTCTACAAACATTTAACAAAATAACATATTAACAGAATCTGCCTCTACCTAGGATAGTACTCACAACCTCCTGACTGTGAGGCAAGAGCTCTACCTCTAGGCTACAGTAGCTGTAGCTTACTTTCTTGCAATTTCAGCAGTGTAACATTGCCAGCAGTTTATCTCCCAGCATTTTGTCTCATTACAGCCACCGTAGTTAGTTTCATTTTACCACATGGCTTGCAAGCCTGTCAGCTGTAGGTCGGGAGGCAAGTAATCTCTTAGTGTGCTAATAAGGCTTCTGTTTCTGTTCTGTTGCTGCAAAGAGGTAAATTGCTGGCAGGCAGAGGCCAAAGGGTGGGGGTGGCTGGGTGGGGCTACATTTGGTGTATAAGACGCACCCAAATTTTCACCCTCTTTTTGAGGGTAGAAAGGTGCATCTTATACTCCGAAAAATACGGTATATGCAAATAAATAAATACCAAAGTTATACTTGAAGAATGCTGGGATTTGGGATTGTGATCATATCTCCTCAACTACAGGTAGTCCTTGACTTACAACAGTTCATTTAGTGACTGTTTAAAGTTACGATGACACTGAAAAAAGTAATTTATGATCTTTTTTTCCACACTTGCCACTGTTGCAGCACCTCCATGATTACGTGTTCAAAATTCAGACACTTAGCATATTTATGGTGGTTGCAGCTTCCTAGAGTCACGTGAACACCTTTTTTGACCTTCTGAAAGAAAAGTCAATGGAGAAGCCAGGTTCACTTAACAACCATATTACTAACTTAACAATGCAGTCATTCATTTAATAACTGTGGCAAGAAAGGTTGTAAAAATGGGACAAAATTAACTTAACAAATGTTTCACTTAGCAACAAAAAAGTGGGTTCAATTGTGGTCGTAAGTCAAGGACCACTCTACTGTGAACAGATATTTCAATAAGACTGCCTTTTGTTATAAGATTAACAGAATAATAGAGTTTGAAGGGACCTTGGAGGTCTTCTAGTTCAGCCCTTGCTTGATTAAGTGCAAAATTAAGTGTGACATTTTGGGGACAATGGGATCTAATGAACTAAATTAATTCTGAGTTTGGTCTGAAGTAGCACCTTGGATTTTAACAGGCTTATTTTTGCAAGCCTGTTGAATTCAACGTGACATGATAAAAATTGGATTCGTTTTCAGGACCTGAAAAGTACAGCACTGAAACTCTTCACAAAGTATCTCCAAATCTAAGATTAACTTATGTTTTGTGGCAAAAATGGTGTAAAATAAGAATTCAGCCTTTATTTATTTATTTATTATTTATTTATTAGTGAGATTTATATACCGCCTCAGAGTGCAAGCACTCTCTAAGCGGTTTACACCATTAAGTAATGTATATTTATATTGCCCCCAACAATCTGGGTCCTCATTTTACCTACCTCGGAAGGATGGAAGGCTGAGTCAGCCCTGAGCCGGTGAGATTTGAACTGCTGAACTGCTGATCACAGTCAGCTAAAGTGGCCTGCAGTACTGCACTCTAACCGCTGAGCCACCTCAGCTTTCTTCGATAACTTGGAACAAATCTGAGTATTTCAAGCACATAGTAAAATACATGTTTATTATTTATTATACAGACATATCAACTAAATGAGACGAGGTGGCGCAGCGGTTAGAGAGCAGTACTGCAGGCTACTTTAGCTGACTGTGATCATTTGAGTTCAGCTGTTCAAATCTCACCGGCTCAGGGTTGACTCAGCCTTCCATCCTTCCGAGGTAGGTAAAAAGAGGACCCAGATTGTTGGGGGCAATGTAAATATATACATTGCTTAATGGTGTAAACCGCTTAGAGAGTGCGTGCACTATGAGGCGGTATATAAATCTCACTAATAAATAAATAAATAAATAAATAAATAAATAAATAAATAAATAAATAAATAAATAAATATAGAGTACATTTGGCATTCTAGTAAATTTCAGTGCTCAAAGGGTTACTTCACATTAATTCAAGATAAAGCTCTCCACAAAGAGGAGGATATTTGATTTGTATGGCTTTAAAGTTTTAACAGATGAGCCTATCCCTGTGAGACCACAGACCATTTACCATCACTAGATTGATTTCTTTCTGTGCTAAAGGCTTGATGATAGTTTTCAGCATGGTTCATTTTAAGCAGAGTGATACCTCAAATATACATTAACTAAAGAGTCTTTAGAGGCTGAATTAAGGAGATGAAACTCTGGCAGCAGGGGAATAGCAGCATTTAATAAGTAAAGAAACAAAACGATGTCTTGATAAGTTTAATATAAATAAAACCAGACATTATAATGAATACAAAGCTCAAAGTAAACAAACTCATGTTTCGTACTGCAAAATAGATATAAGGATTTGAGCTTTGATTAGTTAAAATAAATAGATTGAACAAGCAGCCTGTTTCTTTTTCCCTCCATTTTATTCAATTTCTTTTTAATTATTTTATTGCTTCGGTACACAGCAGAAAAACAAAATAAAAATATGCAAAAAGAAAAACAAGAAAAAGCAGAACTATGTTTCTGAATTGCAGCTTTTAAACAAAGCATTAAAGTTTGATCACATGGTATAATATTGATTGCTCTTTCTGTTATATCAATAAAGAGCCTTTCATAAGCAAATAATAACTATGTCATCTGTGCAAGATGTGGGTGGCACTGTTTTTCAATTGTAAAAGATTCTCTTTTTTTGCAGCGTTCCATTCTAGATAAATCCATTGTTTTTCATATAGCTATCTAAATTCACATTAAAATATGTGACTGTTCCCAAAACCAAAGAAATAAATATATCAATGTTAAATCAAACCAGAATGATATATCATATGACTAAATGTTTATGATACAAAAGTATCCTTCAAGAAAAATAAAATTAACAGTCAAGTGTTTTTACACATTTCTGTGTAAAATCTGCAGTAAACATGAAAAACAATATTTTGTTGAATTAGTTTCACTTGGAAAGAAATAAAATTACCGTATTTTTTGGAGTATAAGACACACTTTTTTCCCTCCTAAAAGAGGCTGAAAATTTGGGTGTGTCTTATACTCTGAATGTAGCCCCACCCACATGCCAGCCCCTACCCTTCAGCCTCCATCGGGCCTCTTCCTGGTTGCAGAGATTGCCACCAACAATGTCTTGTGTTTTTGGGCTCTGCGCATTGCGTTTTCAGCCTCCAAACGCTCGATGCCCGGTGCCCAAAATGGCTACCTGGAATAGCTGCTGCCTTCTCTTACCCCTTCCACACTTTGCCTGCTTTAGTCACCGGAGCTCCCTTCGACAATCAGCTGTGCTTTTCAAGCTGTTTTTCAGCTCCAACATGAGCTAAGCGATCTTCCGTGCTTTGCCTGCTTTTCTAATTGCTGCTTCCTTTGACAATCAGCTGTGCTTTAGAAGCACAGCCCCAACCCGCCCCAACCTCAAAACCAGTGAGCGAACTAATGTGCTGAAGCTGACTCCCCACCAGCCCCAACCTCAAAACCAGCGAGCGAACTAATGTGCTGAAGCTGACCAGGCTAAGGACTAGCCAGAAGAATACCTGGTAGGCAGAATTCCCCCTCTCCTATTTTCCTCCCCCAAAACTAAGGTGCATCTTATACTCTGGTGTGTCTTATACTCCGAAAAATACGGTATTCTAACATTCCAATGATTATTCTACCTTAGCCATTGATTTGTTAATATGGGATATTCCAACTCTATTCCAAACTTACAAAAAATAGATATTTACCTTGATAATATTCCTAAACTGTCTATAAAAATAATATATTGCATGGGTGTCAAACTCGATCGTGATGTATCATGATGTATTGCAACTTTTTTGCCTTTGAGGAGCTGGGGTGGGCATGGCCTGTGCATTACGCATCTGGCCTGTGGGCTGCCAGTTTGACACCCCTGATATACTGTTTTCAGCTATTTCCTCTACAGTTAGAGTTTATATTCTATTTTCCTCCAAAGTTTTGGACCTGATGTCCAGATATTCAAAAGTTTCTGCCCTTCTCTCTCTGTTTCTCTCTGTCTCTTTGTTATTCTAAGTTATTCTAAATCAGGGGGATCAAACTAGCATCACGTGCTGGCTCCGCCCCCGCCTGGTTTAGCGAAGGGGAAAAAAGTCCCAATATGTCATGTGACGACACTGTGACAATGCGAGTTTGACACCCCCTGTTATAAATTATTCTAAGTTATTCTAAATTATGAATGGGTGTGACAGCAGGTTGCTGCAACCAGTTGCAAATGTCAGTCAGTGCCTGAAATGTGATCATGTGACTTTAGAATGGGTGGGTGACATTTTTACAATAACCAGAAGTGCTTTATGAGCTATAAAGAACCCTTTATGGGGCTGATTTTATTCCAAACTGTTGTTAAACAACCAGTTGTGAGTTGAAGACTAATTGTAAATTCAAGTCTTCCTTCAGATATGGGAGCTTACTGGGTAGCTCTGAACCACTCAATTGAAAAAAAAATGAACGTACATTTCCATAAAAAATTGGAGGGTAGATGAGATAGAAATCTAAATAAATAAAGAAGCAAGTAATTTGGATTACTTTATTATTATTAATGAAGAAATTGATGAAAGCAATTTCACGTTTTTAATGAAGGAGTTCTATTGGCTTGGGATTTCTACAGAGAACAACTTTAACCTAGTTTACTGCTTTTTTCTTAAATAACTGGCCAACAATTAGAACACTGATCTTAACGCTTAGGCAAAATGTTCTGGCTTCAAAGATTCAATGATCAATTCTAAAACGAAACCCAAGAATGATAATTACAACTTATCACTTAGTCATGTAGTGAATGATTAAAACTAGTCTAACTTATTTTAATAACCTAGCTCTAAAGAGGACCACAACACACTGATTCTGCATTAACTGAAGTTTCATGTATAATTGTGGCTTAATTAACTTTTTCTAGGGAGAAGATGTTTGTGGAAGGCAGGAAAAGGTGTTTCTGATAACCATAATCAGATAATGCCTTGTTAGTGAATGTGGCATTTCCATGCGCTGAATAGGGCTCACTGCTGTGCAGCTGTGCTGCTAACACAAGCTTTTTTCCCGATCTCTACATAAATTCCATCTGTTCTTAAACTTGGTCTGAACCTATGGCTGACTCTAGCAATGAAAGAGAAATCCGTATTGAATATATTTTCTAGTGGATTAATAATTAGTAAACTATGAAATTGACCATGGCTTCCCTTGATAATATCCCTACTACAAATACTTTGTGTCAGGCCAGAGCCATATCGGATTGGAGACTTTGGCCTGCCATATTTTATGCTTTAGAATGTATTCTTGCTGTGGGAATTTGGGAGGGGCTGTTGCATGAGGGATGTAGAGATGTAGCCATAACAAATTCCTTCTAGATTCTCAAGGCCATCCTTTGTCCAGCACCTGCCCGGAAGCTGATGGGAGTAACGGACATGTTGGCAAAAGACGACTGGTCAACGTGATGAACTTGTGGGTGTGGGAGCAAGGGAATGAACTTTAAATTGGGTGGAGAAACCCTCATAGCTTTAGATCTGCTAATAAATTGGAACTTTGAGGAATACTTTGCCTCGGATTCTGATTTAGTTTTGGATGCTATTTGGAACCCTGACACTTCACTTGCACTGGCTTATTATAAAAGAATGTGAATTGTATAAAATAAACCATACCAACTTTATAAAAAAATAGGCATAGGGTTGTGTATATTAGGAAAATTATACAGAAAATCATTTTCAGAAGTTAATAAAATTTGACTGAATAAACTAATATAAATGCAGTTTGTATTTAGATTAATCTGAACATATCCAATAACACTGTTGCCAGGACTTCTGGGTAATTTTTCTCAGTGGCCTGATGAAATATGAGGGGCAGTTTTGATAATGGTGGCATTGACATATCAAGAGCCAAAAAACAAAACAGAATTTTTCTAACACCATTTTATGGAACTGCTCTCGAGAAAGGACAGGAGTCACAAGATGTCTGGTTCTAAGCCTAGATCTGCAAAGGCATCCCAGAAGGCTGTCCTGGTTCGTAGTACAGTAAAGCTTCTGAAAGATAGGGAAACTAACAGAATTGCATTAATCCCCAGCAAAAGTTATTCACTGACGCAAATAAGGTTTTTCATTTTTCAAATCCAATCTGAAACCAGAATCAAACTGGAACAGATCCTACAGTCAGTTTGTTCCAAACGACGTAAGTTTAGAAAACCACTTTTCAGTGGAACACTCTGAAAAAAGAAAGTAGCATTGACTTTGTATATCTTTTTAACAAAATGTACTTCATAGCTAATTCCACTAAAAAAAAATCAGGAATGTTTCCCTCATAAAATCATTAGTTCTAAAACCCATCAATTTAGTACATTTCAATAGCATGCCTGGGAAAAAATCAAAATGCCTTATAATCCCAGCATTGAGGCATTTGTCTAAATATCTGAGCTCAAAGTGAGAAGACGGTGTCATATGTGCGACTTCACCCATACCTCTCTCCAGTCTCCAGTCTATTCAGGTAGGAGATCTTAAGAATATTTGGGTGCATGAATGCAAGACTAAATTGTCAATGAGATCTAGAACCCCACTGTATTGGGGCTACAATATCTGAAGAAATTCTGGGATGGCATCCAGTGTGGGGGAACACATTGAGTCTGAGGGCCTAACGTTGGGCATTTCTGAGTTATGACATATTTTCTAAGCTTAAACATCTAGAGATACCAGCACCATTATTCGTGAACCTGTATTATTACATTATGGGGTTTTGAGTTCAGCTCTTTGTTATGTGACCTGGTCCTACTTAAACTTAGTAAACCTCATTTTCTGAACAGTGGCATTTTTTTCCACCCACATTCATTCTCTAAAGTTAAAATTATTGAAAGAACACCTATTTATGAACAATGCAATTCCCTTTAAATAGATATTTTAAACTACTAATTTTGTGCTGGGAAATGAATATGAAAAAGCCAAAAAGTGATCCATTTCTTGTCATTTAGGACCTGTTCTGGTTGAAAGTATGCTGCCTATAAATGAATCTGCAAAATATTGCAAAGAAAAATAGAACCAAATGCCATGAAAATATTTTACTGGTAAATAGCTACATATATTGAAAAAGTAATAAGGCAGTGAGCCTTCTTTATTTTTACTAGTGTGATCTACGTTAAGTACGACAGAGGGAATGTTTCAAAAACTGCAATTCTACCAGCTTCCTTTCAACACTAGAACATAAAGCATTGCTTTGCTCCTCTGTCATTTGCATTAAATTTTCATGTAGGTAATTCACTTCAATGTAGCTTTCCGCTTTATGGTAATACTCCCTCTGTTTATTTTTTCTTTATGGCCCAATGAGTGTTTGGTTTCCCCTGTCATATTTTATGAACTGTTCAGAAACATCATCCCACTTCATTCCTTTCTTCCAGTTTGATCTCCTTTCTTTCTCTACAAACAAGAGAATCCTTCTGAAAAGGGTGACACCCTTCATAGTCAGAGACTATTAATTATAAGCAGACTCCAGTTTGAGATGCAAACCTGCTCTTAGATTACTCAGTGGAATTTCCCAGGGCAAAAATTGTGCTGAAATATCCAATTAGAATCCTGTAAGCAGGCATGAATTTCATTGTAGTTAAACATTTGCTGACAAATGTTTTTCGATGTGCATTGACTGGAGAAATCTGATCCTGATTGGCTTTCTTTGAGCAAATGCTTTCCTATTCGATCTACTCTCTTTCTTCCAGAGTAGCCATTATGCGTGAAACAAGGAGAGTACTCTTTCCAATCATATTATTTACAAATACTGCATCTTAGGGGAATGTTATCATTAGACTGACCATTTCAAAGTGGGGGTAAGGAAGGAAATGGAAGGACTTATGAAAGAAAATGATGTGAGAAGTTCTGATCTAAGATATCTAAGATATCCATATTTCCAAATGAAAGTTATGTGGTCTTACCACACTAATATGTTTAATGTTTAAGCCCTTCATCTTTCTTTACTGAACAAATGCTAAATGTTGTAATATTTTAATTATTATTTATTTATTTAGCGTATGGCTGGTCACACACAATATTAAAACACTTCATTTTTACAAATTAAAAACAGTTAAAGCAGTAAGAAAAACCTAAAAAGGAAAACAGAAATAACATTTCAAAGCTTAATATCAAGTT
Source organism: Diadophis punctatus similis (assembly GCA_023053685.1). Taxonomy (NCBI): domain Eukaryota; kingdom Metazoa; phylum Chordata; class Lepidosauria; order Squamata; family Dipsadidae; genus Diadophis; species Diadophis punctatus. The sequence goes on along the minus strand of JALIGW010000002.1, from coordinate 42,128,468 downwards.
TGGAGATTCAGTCAGTAGCTGCCGTTGTTGTACAGAGGAAGTCCCTACAGTCTCCTGGATATCTTCTGTTGGGGCATTCCCTCACTATATGCTGAATAGTCTGTCGAGGAGCCCCGCAATCACATTGTGCTGAAGGTGTCTTTCCCCACTTATGCAAGGAGTCAGCACACACACCCCATGAGTTGTTCTAATTCTATTATATGTCACCCACATGTATTGGGGTAGGCCAAATCCTGGAGGTATACTACTAGGGCTAATGTGCCCAGAGACGTCTTGGGGGGTGCAGCTGTTCCACGCCTCCATCCACTTTTGTGTGATGTTCTGGTGGTCAGCCATCAACTTACGCGCTGTCAAGAGTGGTGGATTTCTTGATTTTAATCGACATCTTAAGAGGTCAGGAATATATCCATGTATGGGTAGAGAGGAATTTACCAGGATCTTGCTGTACTCCCGGATAAGGGCTTCTTGTCATCGTAAGTGCGGGGGAAGTATGTGACTAAGAACTGGTAGCCAGTGACTAGGTGTTGATTTTATAAACCCAGTAATTAGTCTCATCGTATGGTAAAGTTGAACTTCAATAAGTCCTGTATGTGAGCTGTTTAACCATACAGGTGCACAGTATTCCGCTGCAGAGTAGCAAAGCCCAAGGGTTGCACATCGAAGAGTTGGGGCTGAGGCTCCCCAAGTTGTTCCGCATAGTTTTTGTAAAATGTTATTTCTGCTGTTAACCTTGGCAGCCATGTTCTGAATATGTTTTTTAAAGGACAGGGTCCTGTCTAAGGTAACCCCCAGATATTTTGGTGTTGTCTCATATGGGAGCAGTTTGTTGTTTAAATGTACATTGAGTTCTCTTTTTGCCAATTTGTTATTGAGGTGGAAACATGATGTAACTGTTTTACTTATTCTTGGGATTAGCCTCCATTGGTGGAAATATGTACTCAGAGTTGTAAGGTCGGCTGTAAGTACACCTTCTGTAGCTTCAATGTCCTTGTGGCTATATGCTAATGCCAGGTCATCAGCATAAGAGAACTTCGTTGATAGCGTGGGTGTTATATCGGAGATGTATAGATTAAACAGAGATGGATTTAATTATTAATATATGTGTATGTATATACAGCCAGGTTTTCGGATAGATTTGTCAGATGACATGAAAAGCTAGTCTGCATTTTGATTACTGTTTTTTCTAGTAATTTTCTTCCTTTCTTTGCCATTTCTGTTATCCACCTGGTTAAAGTGAACTTTTTAATCCTTCATTTTGCTCTTGAACTTTAAACAATCAAGCAGCAATATCAAACAGAAGCTTTATGTTTCTTAGGCTCCTGGAGGAACTGTGAGAACTCATGTATGATGGTCCACATTGTAAAACAAATGTTTGAATAGAAAGCATTTTTAATGCTGAAAATTAGTATTAATTTTAATTTGGAGAGCATGGAGCTATGTTATAAAACGGGGTTTCATTCTGAATTATGATGATAATAATATCAACAATGATAATAACAACTAGGGTTACATTACCACCCAAAGAAGAAGAACAGCAATTACAAATGTACTTTACTTTTTTACTTTTAGCGGTAAAGATTGAAAAGCCCTATTCAGCAGAGAATTAAAGGTATGGTTTTTCAAATCAGTGGGTGACTTTGCTTGATCAAAGCAAACTGTATTGATTCATGTTCCAAGTTCTAAACAGTCTGGACCACATACTATGACATCATTAGATCAAGCAGTAATGGAGCAGTGTTCATTAGTGTTCAAACTTCCAGTTACATTGTAGAGAGTTGCAATGTTTATTCTGTCTTGCAGTAATAATTTGAGGAGAGGAGGAGACAGTTCCAACTCCCACATTAAGGTAATACCTTTAGTGGGAGAAAGCAAGAATCACAAGAATGTATGAAAACTTTCAACAGCTTCAATTCTTCCCGAGGATAGGTACTATTTTAGTTATTTATTTTGGCTATGTTTTTATTGCTTTAATGGGTTTTTATTTAATTGTTTAAATTGTTTTATAATTTTGGAGTTATAAGCCACACAGAGTCACCTAGTTGAGTTGGGCAGCTGTAGAAAATGAATGAATGAATAACTGCAGTAAAAAGAATGTGTGAGAAATATGCGAAAAGTGAAGAATTGTCTAGTGTGGAGATTGACAAGCTTCTTAGTAATGGTTTCACTTAGATCAGGTGACATGACGTGTCACAAATTTTTTCCCCTTCGCTAAACCAGGCATGGGCATGGCCAGCATATGATGCATCCGGCTGCAGGCCACGAGTTTGACACCCCTGACTTAGATACTCATTTTTTCCACTATTTCCATTTATTGGAACAAAATATTATCTAAAATATGTATTTGCAACCATTTCCCCTAGAATAATGTATTTCTGTGTGTCACATATTCATGCATGATTTTTTTTGAATATAGCTATCATATAGAAATATATCTTATATACTTTTTATTAAAGTTGTAGTGTTACAAAATATAAAGGATATGGGAATTTATCTTTACAGTGATTCACATCTGCCTCAGGAAATGTAAATTAGATAGCATACAAGCCAAATAGATTCTTCCCCAGTTTGTGTGTGTGTATAATTGTGTTTATGTATTGAGTCCAGACTAATTCCTTGCTTCAGCTGTTCTCCTGACCTGGACAGATGCTTTCCAACATGGTTACTCCAAATTATCTTTTCACAAAACAGGTTGGTTGATAGGGTGAAGAAGTAGAAAGACAAACATGTTAATTTATATAATGTTAAAATAGAAGACCATTCAAACAAACAAACAAACTAAAATCAAATCAACAGAAACAAAAATCTAATTTAATCTATTATTTGAAATGGAGGGGTTGGATGTATTTATCAGTCACAAGGTTAGGCAGTATAAAAGACTATTCATAAGCAGAATAACCTGTGGTACAGTGTTATTTGATGATAATAACTACCTTCCACTAAATCAGGTATTTTAGCAGTTCAGATTTTGCTTATAATGATTCTTGTTTTACATTCTTATCTACTTCTTCATACATTTATCTATCTCAAGAAACTTGTGATTAAGAAGTCAAAAAACAAGGTATTTTTGGTAAAAAAAACATTTCCCCTCATTCTTCTCCATTGTTATTGTTATTGTACATAGTGATTAAAGTTTACAATTAAGGGGAATCCTAATGAGTAATTCGGGAAAAGAAATAGCTAATTCAAAGATACTATGCAAAGATGCTCTCTGGCCCACTATGTAATACCTAGGTTTGGTCGGAATCAAGCAGCCTTCCTCATAGTACACAAATTAACTAGAAGAAAGGAAATAGAGTAAATGTGTCTTAGTTTCATGGCATATGTATTTTTGGTTGTCAAATGCTGTAGCTATTTGAACTGAAGGTCATTTTTAATAAGAGGTTAACAAGAGACTGAATAGTTTTTCAAGAATTATTTAAATAAAATGAATGCAGTGGTCCTTAACCCTTTTTGTTGTATGACTAATTGCCAAAAGTATCAATATCATGTTTGACTGTGTGACAAATGATACTGAAGCTAAAACCGTTTGATATCTTCTCTAAAAAATTTTAATATAAGAAATAGATGGTATATGTCTACAAGATGCAATATTGGAAAATATCATAGATATGTAATGATGAACGTATTCACCTTGTCAGGAACGAAAGCCTTCTGACTTTTAGGAACAAATTTGGACAAGATTATTGGTAATGTATAAAGGTTCTTCAAATCTTTGCTAGAAATGTGAACAACGTGAAAGGACATTTTATGTTTGGAGGACATGTAAAAAAGCTAAAACATTTTGGATATAAATATATGCATTAATTTAGCAAATTTTAAAAGTTAAACTACAATTGAAACCAGAGAATTTGCATTTTGGGACATGCAACCAAAAAATAGTCATGGAAATTTATTCTCACACGTGAGAACTGCAGCAATACTAATGTATGCTCAAAAATGGTTAAGGCTCAAACTACTTATAATAGAGGAATGGTTGTTGAAGATGATGAAACTTGTGGCACTGATTAAATTATCCTCTTTGATTAGATAAAAAAAAAACAATACATCTATGGTCGACTTGAAACCCCTTATAGAGTTTTTGCATGAAACAAAAAATGCACTAATGATTTGTAGTTTTGATGATGAGCAAAAAAGATAATAGAAAAAAATAAGGATTTTTAAAAAAATTATAGAGTAAGAGAGAATTTTTAAAAGTATCTATAAATTAAGTTGATCCAGTGTGGCAGCCAGGCTGTTAGGAATTATTGGCCAAAATGCAAGTATTGTGCTTATTTTCTAGTTGCTGTACTGTCTTTATATAGGCTTCCACTTTTAGTTAAAATCCTGGTTTTCCTGTGTAAAGCCCTATATGCTTTATCTCCAGAGAATAGTCTTCATCTATTGAGACTCCATGTTCTGTGAAGCCTTGTCCCCAGAGATTAATGAAATGCTCTATTAGTCTTCTGCAAGTTATTCAAGATTGTTTTATTTGAACAGGCATTAATGCATTAAGGTATAGCTTGTGTCTGAATGGGAAATCATCTGTATAATTATTTTGTTTTTAAATTGTTTTAAGCATTATATAAATTAGTAGTTAAGATGCTGAGCTTGTCAACTTGAAGGTTGGGAGTTTGAGACCCTAGTACCATGTGACAGGAGTGAGCTCACATTCTTGCCCTAGCTCCTACCCACCTATCAGTTCAAAAGCATGCAAATGCTTGTAGATAAATAGGTACCACTTCAGCTGGAAGGTAATATGTACCTCAGCATATAATCATGCCGGCCACATGACCATGGAAGCATCTTCAGACAATGCTGGATCCCTCAACCAGGAAATGGAGATGAGCACCATCCCCTAAGAGGGTAGGGAAAACCTTTAACTTTTACCTAAATTTTAAATAATTAATTTGAGCCGTGTAATATTTATAGTATCATAAATAAACATATACAGTAAGCGAGCAAGCTTATACACAGATTATACCATGTATAAAATTTGCAGATTTTAGGATTGAAAAATCAGGAGAATTTGAAATCTCGGTCTTTCCTATGAGGCTAATCAAATGAAGCATTTCTGTGATGTCATTAATAACTCCCTTGTCTTCTGGAAGTGCAATAATGTTTTATAAGGAGAAACTCTTGCCTTATTTTATCCTTAAAACATCAACTTGTAAGGGAATATACAGTTACTTTCAAATGGTCCAGGAAGACTAGAACCCAGGGCTCCCTAGTCCAACACATTGGTTACAACATCATACTTCCCTTTCCCTTCTGAAATATGGATTCCAAAGTAAGGTTAACCAATGAGCTGATTTATCACATCTCTTTACAATATGATAATTACTACAACTGTGTAGTAATTACAAAATGTATGCCAATATTCAACAGGAATAAAATGTTTCTCTATTTTCTCTCTCTCTTCTTTTTCTTTATGCACTGTGGATAAGCTCCAAAGAGCTACGTGACTTTTTTTTTTAATTTAAAGAAACACTAATTTTCTGTTTCTCATGCTGGACAATAAACCACTTTTGAAATAGAGGGCATTTTCAAAAGCAGAAAGGTCTGTTATTCATAGAAAAAAAAACCAACTACATCCCCCTCCTCTCGAAGATCCTACTGGGTATGCCCCTGCCCTTCAGAGAACCTAAATTAGTTCTTGGAAATTAGCCAAAATAATAAAGTCACATGGGACATTCAGTCTTTCCCTTTGAGCTTCAACCCTGACATCATTAGTCTGAAGAACTTCAATACAGCCACTTGCAACTGAATGGGAGAAAAATAATGCTTGTCTGCTGTGTGGATAATAATTAAACAAAAAGAAAAAGATTCAGTAAATATATTTGAATACTAAATATTTCAGTTTCTTGTAGGGACTTATTGATATAAGCTTTTTTTTTACTTTATTACTTTATTTTTCAGAAGTGGATATCATCTGTTACATATCAGTCACAGAAAACTTGTCTGCTGTGTATAACATTTTGCAGAACATAAATGAACCATTGTTTCACAACAATAGCACTTTAGTTTCTTTAGAGGTGGTGAAAACACTGGTGTATCATAGAAAAAGATTCTCTGCCCTTCAGGAAGAACGGGATGACAAATGGGGGAAATACATTCTTTTATAACTTCACCACTGTCAAATGAAATGAAACAATGGAACATGTTTGCTACATGAAATAGAACAACTCTTTTTTCTATAGAATAACAACTGTTAAAAGTAAACTAGGGGGCCTTTCTGGATCTGATACAGGAAGTAAGATGATAGGCAATAAACCAGAGCAATGCATGTTTCTGATGGATCAATCCTTTTGAGCTGACTATGACTATGATGACAAGAGGCGGTATATAAATCTCACAAATAAATAAATAAATAAAATTTTTCAAATGTTCTTAGCAATTAGAATCATTTTCTATATATCTAAATCTATATCTATATCATGTCACCTAGGCCTGTGATGGCGAACCTATGGCACGCGTTCCAGAGGTAGCACGCAGCACCCTCTCTGTGGGCACACGAGCCGTCGCCCCAGTTCAGCTCTTCCGCGCATGCGTGTGTGCCTCCTGCCGGCCAGCTGGTCTTTGGGTCTCTGCCACGCATGCACAGGGTCGGGGCGTGTGCAGGGGGACTGTGTGTGCATGCGTGGGGGTGGGGCGCATACAGGGGTGCATGCAGGGAGACGGGGCACATGCACAGGGCGTGCACGCGCATTGCATTTTTAGACTTCGGGCGTATGTGCACGCATTCGTGCGCATGTGCGGGTGCTTTGGGCACTTGGTCCGGAAAAGGTTAGCCATCACTGACCTAGGCATATTAAATTGATTGGCAAAACACCAAAGTCACATAATTCAGATGCAAAATTCCTTTTGTTTTGTTGCTTGGATTGAAATACACATTTTTTCCCTTTGACATTTAAAAGCTAACATATGTTTTAGGAGTTGGTATAATTGTTTTCCAAGTACTTAAGCTAACATTTTGTTTAACAAGAAACATTGCATAATGTAATTTAAGAGGGAGATTCTGATTTTATAAAATTTTAAGCTTTTTATTGCTCAGCTCTTACTTTTGAGATTACAAGATTTGAACATACTTTAGACTTATTAGATAGCTTCAATTTTAGATGCATTACATATTTTATATGTTTAATGTCTGTCCAATTTTCTTGACAATATTTACACCCATACCATTATTTTGAAACTGTTCTTGAATAAAGAGATAATAAGATATTTGTTCCTTGATATTTAAAGACTTGCCTTATTTAATAATAAGACTTACTTCATGCAATTAGCTTGTCAAAAAATTTCCCAAGGAAAGAAGTTCTATGAAAGAAAAATAATGAAAAATGATTTTGGAAGAGTAGATATCTAGGCTTAGGGAGACTGACCAGCAGTTTATTTAAGATCTTCTATGGTCTACCAGTGCTATAATTTAGAGTAATTTCAATTAGAGTTGTGGGGCATCTGATTATGTCAACTCGTATTCCAATTGGAGGTCTTCTACCCATAATACAGAGTCAATTTTTAGCACTATCCTGTCTTCTCAAAGGTGGCTGCGAATTTCTACTAACAAATATTTTAAAAATGGAACTAGGAAGCAAGCTGACATATGAAAATAAACAAGAATGAGAAGCATTAGTGTCAGCAGGCAACATTAGTAAAACCACAAAAGCAAATGATTGATTGGCCTCGGCATGTCTAAATAAAGAGATTAGGTAATTGGACATTAACAACTTCTGTTCACTGGGCCTCATGCACAGTAGAGCATTTCTGAAGAGAGATAGCTAGACTGCTATCCCCCTGCTGCATCTAATCACTGCTGGTTTTTCTCTGTCTCTTTTAAACAATTTATCCCTGTCTCGGTCCAGAGGGACTCTAGTACTATTGAGACAATAGCAACAGTCAAAGGGTTATGGAGAGACAGTGTTGTTCTCTAGCACTTTCAACAGCCTCTGTCCCTCAGAGTGGAGAATGTCAAGACTTTAAAAGCTTTAGAAGTGTAGCAAAACCTAAGAATTACAAATATCTAGAATGCTTTTAAGGTTTTCTTGTTAACAAAGGTTATTAATTAATAACATTGTTCATTATTTTATTAGATAAATCCCTTTGAGAAGCTTTTTCTAATTAAAGAATAAAAGAAGATGCAAAAAGGACAGACATGAAAATACTGGTGGGCATAGGCTGAGGGAAAGTAGCTAGATTTCTTTTTAAGAAGTGTGATGAAGATTGTCCCTGATGCTTGGTGGCTCACAATACAAGATTTAGTCATAGCCACTTGAGTGGCTTTGAAAAGCAACTGAATATAGCTAGTTCTTGGCTTACTATGGCAATTAGGACAGGAATTATTGTTGCTGTGAAACTTGGTTGTAAAGTGTGATATTGTGTGACTATTTTGCTTAGTGATGGCAAGTCTGGCATTGCTGATAGCTGTGGTTAAGTGAGGACCATATGGTTCCTTAAGCAAGTAACAGTGTAAATTGTGATCATATAACTGTAGGAATGCCACAGTGGGAACTCTGAGGACTATAAGTACCACTTGTTCAGCACTGTCATAAATTAGACCAGTCACTGAACAAGTGGTCATAAGCCAAGAATTACATGTACATTCATGGAAAACAGGTCTATTCCAAGGTATTTGGAGTCCTAGTGAACAACCATTTAAACATGATCCAGCAGTGTGCAGCAGCTGCCAAAAAAAGCCAACACAGTTCTAGGCTGCATAAACAGAGGGATAGAAACAAGATCACATGAAGTGTTAATATCACTTTATAATGCCTTGGTAAGACCACACTTGGAATACTGCATTCAGTTTTGATCACCATGATGTAAAAAAGATGTGGAGGCTCTAAAAAGAGTGCAGAGAAGAGCAACAAAGATGATATGGGGACTGGAGGCTAAAACATATGAAGAACAGCTGCAGGAACTGGGTATGTCTAGTTTAATGAAAAGAAGGACTAGGGGTGACATGATAGCAGTGTTCCAATATCTCAGGGGCTGCCACAAAGAAGAGGGATTCTTCTATTATTCTATTCTCCAAAGCACCTGAGGACAAGACAAGAAGCAATGGGTGGAAACTGATCAAGGAGAGAAGCAACCTAGAACTAAGGAGAAATTTCCTGACAGTTAGAACAATTAATCAGTGGAACAACTTGCCTCCAGAAGTTGTAGGCTGCATAAGTTTTTAAGAAGATATTGGATAACCATTTGTCTGAAGTGGTGTAGAGTCTCCTGCCTAAGCAGGGGGTTGGACTAGAAGACCTCCAAGGTCCCTTCCAACTCTGTTATTCTGTTTTCTATTTGGCTTGCAGAATCTACCATTAGGGCACCATGCTTCAAAACACCAGTTGCATTGTAACAATGACAGGTGGGTTTACGTTTCCACCTGCTGCTTCTGAGCATTCAAAGGCATTTGAATAAGCCACTTGTATATTCCCTAGCCTTTCGAGGTTGTGAAGATAAACGGGAAAACATTCTCTGTGTTATTATAGTAAAATATGTTGCAGTGAACTCTTTTAGATATTTAAAAATGTGTTGTTATGGTAAAATAGTCTCAATTCTATTTTAGGGCATAAGAAAAAAGGAAGTGGTAGTAAAATACCAAAATGGTTATGAAGTGTCCCCCAAATAATTGCCAGTCCAAGCCCTCCCTTTAATGTCTTCATATAGAGCGTAAAGTAAGAAGTTGTGATTAAACTTTGAAGATTTGTCCTGCAATGTAGCTAGCAGAGCTACTGCATTTAGCAATTGAGACCTTAATTTTTTTCCAGATCCCCTGCCCCCTAAAAAAAAAAAAGAATTATGCTTGAAGGGAGAAAAAAAAAGAATAACTAATTGCGCACAGAAGGGAAACATATGGAGAGAGTTTAGAAATGCTGCCTCTTCTGTCTTTTTGAACATCTAGACAGCCCACATGACATCCAGGAATATATTTCTTTCCTGTTGAGTTTTGTTTTGTTCTTAATATACAACTAAGTGAGCCTGTTGCTTTTCTGTTGGACATACCAAGGGGCTTTGTGGCTCAGAAATAATAATGAAGCCGAGAGTACTGCTTGATATGTTTGTCAATTTGGGATAATTAATTGTGTGATTGTAATTCAGACGCAGACAAGGATATGGCTGTAGTATTTTACTGCACAATTATTGTTTGAAAATATAGCACTTGTAAGAAAATATTAGGAGTCCTTATTTTAAAATCCTTGTGTTATTTTCTCCAGGGTAAAAAAAATGTTTTCAGTTTCAAACACAGCTACCAATTCAGAATTTGAACTTCCACAAGCTGAATTTGTGCCCACTGACATTGGGTTAAATAGGGCTTTAATATTGATAATTCCAGATAAAAGAGAGAGAGAGAGTGGAATAATGATCTGGGTCCATCGACTTCTCTGGGGTGAGCACCAAGCAGTAGTCCAAAGACTACTAACTAGGCCAATAGAGATGTTCAAAAGTCTAGGCCAGTGAAGAAGGCTCTGAACACTGAATATTTGAGTGGGCAATGATATTCTTTCTAACATTATTTTCAATCTGTTTTTTGATAAGAAGCTTTTATCCAGCAAATGGTTAATTGTGTTCCATGTCTTCCCCCTGCCTCTTCCAGTTCTAATCAGCTGTCAAAACAGCTTGGGTTTTCCCAGGAATAATCACTAACTGTTAGGGAGGATATCATTCTCAAACAACTTGGCTTTGGATTTTGACATACCTTATCACCTAGCTGTCAAGTCTTGCTATGTTAGCCTTGGGAGCCATGTGGTTGTTTTGTATTGAAGGCCTGGGCTAGAGACTCTGAAGAAAGGGAAGGGATTGACATGACAATGACCCTGAGTATTGATTAAAGCAACAATAACACTTAATGCTGAGTTTGGTGGATGGGAAAACCATAATCCCACTTGGACTTTAGATAACCAGTTATCACTCCGCTAAAATCCAGAAACAAAGAGATGAAAACCATAATAAATAGCAAACATAAATCTAGACAAATGAGGAATGTGTTTAATTATCTCATGCTGGCTGTTTTACAGATGGGACATACATATATTCCACATCGTCCCACAACCCAGGTTTTGCTTGAGACTGGTGATAGTCTGCAGCCTATCTTAGAGTGAGAAGAAATGAGGTACTTTTTATTTACCGGTATTTACTAGTCATATTTAAATGGACACCCATTTTAATCAAGTGACCCTGGGTGGCATAGAATAAAGTTAAAAACAATTCATAAAATTTATTTTTATGATTATTAATAAATATCTAACATTATGTTAATATTAAATTGGCAGTAATATTAAGATTACATTAGTTATTAATATCTAATTAATATTATTTAAAACTTTTAAATTATAAAAGGCACCAAATGAAAATTTAAAAAAAACCAGATTAGGTGAAGAGCAGGTTTTAATTACACTTGAGCTATTTTTATACATATAGTAAAAACATTAGATAACATGCTGGAATGTTGAAATGCTTATGCATACGAGCGGAAGGAAAACATTTAGCAATTGAAGTTCAAGAAATTCAAATAAAAAACTTTCAGTATATTTGGCTCTACCTACACCGAAGCCCCTTTAGCTAAATATTGTTTACTTATTTGTTTACCTTTCTTCTTCCTGAACTTTGGCAAGAAGTGTTAGTCAGGAATCACAGTGTTGTCTTATTCCTGTAAAATTTTAATAAAACTTTAAAAAACTGTAAAGTTACAGGATATTTTAAACTTTAAATACCCAGTAACTGCAAAGCAGCAGCAAATAAAGAATCATAGTATCAACCTCAAGGACTATAACTAAAATCTGTTCTTATAAAAATGTGATTAAAGAGTCATTTTTCTTTGTTGACATGTTCCTTTTGTAGAGTCTCTCTCTCTCTCTCTCTCTCTCTCTCTCTCTCTCTCTCTCTCTCTCTCTCTCTCTCTCTCTCTCTCTCTCTCCCTCCCTCCCTCCCTCCCTCCCTCCCTCCCTCCCTCCCTCCCACCCTCCCTCTCCGCCATCCCTCTCCCTCTCCCCCTTCCTGTCTCTTTGGGATATTGCATATGTGAGACTTGATCAGGGTCGGGTTCCTATTTTTTTTACTACCACTCTGTGGGCGTGGCTTATTTTGTGGGTGTGGCTTGCCAGCCATGTGACCGGGTGGGCGTGGGCCTCGGGAGTTTGGCAGCGGCCGGAGCAGTGTGGGGGATTGCTCCACTCAGCAGCTAGAGAAGCCTCAAACGTGCGAAAATGCCTAAGATCATCACACGTTTGTGGCTTCTCAGACTGCTGAAGGGAGGGGAATGGAGATAGCTCCTGCCGCCCATTCTTTCAGTGTCTCATGCGCTCCCTCAGCCATCCTCGCCTGCTTGGACTCACTGTGGGGTAGGAAGGCAGTGCATGCGCAGTGCTGGAAGCTCGGCTTCTGGGCATGCGCAGAAGAAATTTTTTTAAAAAATTTAAAAAAATTTTTTTTTAATGGTGGCACCCAGGCACCGGTAACTGACCGCACCAGTTCTGTGATGTCACTAGCGGGCCGCTACCGGTGCTATAGAGTGGACCGCACTGGTAGGAACTCACCACTGGACTTGATCCTCTGCAAGCAGTGCATGGGGAGAGAAAACTCCTTTCAGTCAATCATGCTTTTAATAAAATTGTGTCATTAACAAGAGATTTCATAAGCTTGCCGCTTCTCCCATCCTTCCAACCCAGTACACAGTAGTAAAGCCGTCATTGTATAACCATATACAGTACCTTGCTTATGTATAAATAAAGCAACTTCACCTCTCCTGCCCTTTGCTAGCATGTATAGCATATTAATCACTTGAAAACACTCCACAGTCTAATTCACCTTCATAGCTGGAAAAAGAAAATCAAAATCAACGGTACCTTTGGGGTTTGTCTTATTTTCTCTGATACGACCTCACACTTTGATGGTCTGTTAACAGCTGTATCAAGCAGTAGTCTTTCAACTGGCAATGCTTTGAGCAATTTTACATGAGTTAAAGATAAGTCAATTGATCTGTCTCTTAACTAGAAACACCTTTTCTAACTTAGATATAATTTATCTGGGAAAAATACATATGTTGTTGTAATGGAATGTTCCATGCTATAGTGAATAGTTATATATAAGAACTTTTCATTTTCAAAAGGCTATTTACTTGGCTCTAACTATTGCTTCAACTTGTTATATTTTACCTTGTACAATAAAAACACCCACCCACACCTATGCGCTCCATAAGAGAGGAAAGGATGGCAGATACTATTCAGATTTCCTGCTTCCTGAGTTCTTTTCCATTCCAGCCAGTCTTTAGTAAGAAGCACTAGGCAAAGTTCACAACTGCTTCTGGGCCTCCTTGTTTCTTTTTATCTCGTTTCTCTTTCTTCCACTGTCTCTTAGATTGTAAGCATGTGGGGAAATCCTTTTATTGATTTGATGTGAACTTCTTTTAAACCTAGGTGTGAAGTAAACAATGAAAGAAAGTAAAAATTGAAAGACATATGTATGCAATATAGATGAGTGGTTTTATTCATTGCTACATTAATTAATACTGCAATACAAGAAAAGAAAGAAAGAAAGAAAGAAAGAAAGAAAGAAAGAAAGAAAGAAAGAAAGAAAGAAAGAAGGAAAGAAAGAAAGAAAGAAAGAAAGAAAGAAAGAAAGAAAGAAAGAAAGAAAGAAAGAAAGAAAGAAAGAAAGAAATGCCAGGTTTTATACATTTCAATCTAAATAAGAATGTAGGAATTATTCCCACTTCCTATTTTCCTCACAGCACTGATTCTGAGACTGAAAAAAGAGTAACGGGCTTAAAATAATTTTCATGCCTAAAGCAGGACTAGAACTCATGGTCTTCCACTTTTTAGGGCAGTACTTTAAACATTACATCCAACTGACTCTCAGTTTGATACTTATTATTGTAAAACATCTGTGTTTTTTAGATCTAATTGTATAAAACCATTGTGTTATTCTCCTATTAACATTTCTATTCTATTCTATTCTATTCTATTCTATTCTATTCTATTCTATTCTATTCCATTCCATTCCATTCCATTCCATTCCATTCCATTCCAACCCTTAAACATTCATAAGTGTAGAACAGCTAAACAAATGTGAAAATGAACATGCCTACATAATTGAGCTTCTTGGAACATTATTGCAGAGATGTCTCCATTTGAACCAATTTTTTTTAAAAAAATCAAACATAATAAAGGTAACTTGAATTCATAGCTTTCCTTATTGAATTGGAATCAGATGTGCATTCTTACAAGTCAACCTAGTTGTAGAAAACAGGGTCTGCTTGCAGAAACAGGATATATACTTTTTCAAACAGAATGAAACTAAGTTATATGGACTTTTGTTAATATAATTATACAAAAACCCAGCTTTATAATGATTATACCCAGCTGTATAATAAACCAGGACAGCATGAGATAGGCAAACTTCTGTATCCTTTTTAAGCATTGTATTTTTATCTTGATTGTGAGCCAACAACATGCTATGGATTTTATTTGTGAAACATATCTTTTTTATTGATTAAATGATATGATGGAATTCTCTCCTCTGCATGGTAGGGAATTTTACCATAATGTTGTTTGGACTTTATTTGAGTAATTTGTTTCCAGGTGATTTAAGGCAAATGAAAAGATTGCAAAAGCAAAGCTGGTTGGTATTTGTCCATCTGTCTCCCCTCCCTCCGCACCGAAAAGTCCTAGGGGTGGCTAAATGTCTATGGAGATATTCAGTCACCCTGGTCATAAATAAAAAGACAAGAGCCATCCTAGGGTCTCAAAGGTGCTTTTTCAAAGGGCAACTGGACTTTCTTGTT